>CM067363.1:43308120-43346596 GCA_034401795.1 Chaetoderma sp. LZ-2023a | reverse complement strand
GCATGACACGTGTGTTGAGATACTGAACCACATACGCATCATCTAAGATAATCAAATAAGAGCATTAGGTCATGTGACTTAACTTAGGGTTAACCTTAGAGATAATTAGCCGTAGAGTGTCTATGACCCTCTCAAAGTAAGAATCGTTCAGTATTTCCTTGCCGAATCTCGTTTATATGAGAATATCATATTACTAACACAATCTTATATTTTGCTGTGAATTGCATTGTCTATGCGAATAAAATGTCAGATTCATAGAGGCAACACGATCTTATTTACTACAAAAATATATAAATTCGGATTATGTGATATCTTTTGCTAGTGAATAAATAATCTTGAATCTTGAATCTCTTCTGGTTATGGAAGAAATTAGAGGCCCATTATTATGTAGTCTGGCATGGTATGATACAGCATGGCGATTGGACAAGGCGCTAACTCGAAGAATGAGAAATGACACAATCGTTTTTAACAAATTACCAAGATGAAATGAACACAGCCACTTATGGGTGGCTGCTCTGATTGCCCGAGAGCGTATGACGTCATCAGTGACGTTATCAATATTTGAATTAGGGCGTGCACATTTTTTCCCCACCAAAAACAATCGAATCTGATTGGTCGCCAGCCTTTTCTATTGTTATCTCCCACCCAATCAGAGTCAAGTATTTTTTGGTGTGGAAAATGTGTGCGTGGCCAAATTCAAATATTGATGACATTATAAGCTCTCGGACAATCAGAACGACCGCCCATTCCGTCGCCTTTCTACTTGTGTCAACCCGTCTGAACGTCTGAAAATGCGCAGTTGCATTTTACTGAACTCACCTTATGCAACATGTTCCTTCCACGCGTATTATATTTCTATGGTAACGGCGGTTTAGCGGCTGCGTTGTTGCTTTAATTTTGTCAGCTTCTAGTCAAATTAGTTTCAAAATGGTAACTAGTTTTAAGTTATAATAATTCAGGCGCGTAGCCAACATGGGTAATGGGGAGGTTCTTTTATGGAAAGTGGAACTCATTTGAGGTCCGGCCTGAAATTTTTGAAAATTATATGATCTGCGAAGCCATCGCAGGCATTCTGGTTGATAAATCGCCTCGTGACCTTGTTTGCAAACTTGGTCTATGATTTACATGGCATTTAGCATTGCAAGCTGACCCCACCTCTCATTTGTTCTGAAAGGTCTGGACGCCATTCTGGAGATAATATTTGTAACGGACCAATTTGATCTACTATGAACGGGTTTATTTAGATATTTTGTAGACCTAGCCTGATGTTATCAGAGAAAAAACCCTCTTGAGATAAATTGCTAAAAAGATTCTGATGGTAACGGTGCGGTCTGTGCCATTTGCAAAGAAATTGAAACATAAACAATAAACTTTGAACCCGAGAAGCGAAATAGGCAATCGTATTGACAACAGAGAAAATGTATGTTATCAACAAGTTTTTGTCTAGAATGGCTTGTAGTCATTTTGTTTGAAAATATGAAACAGCTTATAATGTACCAGTATGGCTGTTCATGGGAAAGAGCTTCAACAATTTAATTTTATTTTGATATCTAATGCAAGTCACCATTCCAGTATATCCATCTATCATGTGACCTCGTATAACGTCATAATCAGCTCAGCACGTGTATGATGACGTCACAATCATTACGTCGCAATGGGTTCCATATCGACCGTCACCAAATCTCAAATACTTCGACACGTTGTATGAATTGTATGTCTTTGTAATTCTTTGCTATTTAATAAACATGCTGTTGAATATTTTGAAACTAATTTGACTGGGCGCTGTTGCTGCCGTAGGCAGCAACAGCACCCAGTCAAATTGGTTTAAAAATATTCAACAGCTTAAATGTGTAGTTTTTTGGAAATTGATAGTCAGGGTGTTCAGAGATCGATCGATCCCAACACGAACGAGATGTGGCTGGAACTTAGCTAGAGATGGGCGGAGCATAGCTAACACCGGAAAGGTCCATTGCATACAATATGGGATGAGTGCGGTGAGGTAGGGTGGTAGGATGGTAGGATGGTGGAGACATGAACAATTTATGCGGGAAGTACTTTGTGTTATATATGTATGTAGTCGAATAACACTCATGAGTAAATGAACGAACAAACGGATTAACAGATGTACACATAAATTAGCAACACGTGCATACCGGCAGACATGTCTGAACAACTGGATGGATCACTGAAATGATCAGTAAGACAGAGTTAATCAATCGATGGATGTATTGTCTATTGGCGCAAGTTTGACATTGCCATATGGGAACTGCTGTAGTTCGGATCGACCGGTCAGGTGCCGGCGTACCAGCTAAGCTGGGTACGCGCCGCCCGTCCTGGATTTGTTCCATGAACACGCCCCCATGGGTAGAGCCATAAGCGTGTATAAGCCTATGAGAGAGATTCATAGTTCGTTAAAACGCGTAGTGCGCATGGCGCGCCAACCACTGTATTGACAGAGTGCGTATATCACGTCCAAGATAGGATAGCACTTTTAGTGTACCGAGTAGGTACATTGTAATTCTTTATAATTGCTTGTTCCCGCTGAATCTGGCATCAATCAAGACCAGGATTCGACGGATCCGAATCTGTAAACCATTTCAAGATCGGTTAAGAAATGGCTGAGTTATCCACGGAAAACCCCCCTTTGATTATCTTCAAAATATTGCCGTGACGTCATAACCACGTGCGCACAGAAGTGTCACTATTAGCTGCGCGCTGATTGGCTATTGCTCGGCCGATGATTGGTTGAGGCCTGCGCCTGTGACATCATGAGTAGTATAAAATGAGATGAAATCCAGAATTTCTGCACACACTAGATCTTTAGTTTCTTCTTCCCGTTTCTTATTCAGTTAATAACATGCCATTATGTTAATTTGTTTCTTCTCAGTTGATAGTATTATCATTCAGTTTCATCATAATATTTTTTATTTTTAAATTGTCCTGATTTCTATTTTTGAGACTTTATTTTACAGACTGCCCTCCAGCCCCACCCCACCACCTTGAGAAATAAAGTAATTCCCCCTCCCACCCCTTCCTAAACACTGAATACAACATAGACAATAGCCAACTACAATACATTAGGAAACATCAGGCAACGCACTCCCAGCAACAACTTAATTTTTCGACTTATTTCAGTTTTCATTCATTTAGAGCAACCCTTCGGGGAAGCAACGCAACCCTTCGGGGAAGCACCTCTAAGAGTGTGTCATGGCCCAAATACATCTAGGTGTGAGCGGCCAATAAATACCAATTGAACGAACGAACGAACGAACGAACGAGCTCGAGAGCATCCTCGGCCAGGGGCCGAACAGGTTGGATCTGCATAACGCTACAATCAGCCGAGACAGTCCTTAAACAGATCACCTCGGTCGCGGTCGGTTTCCCTCCCGCAGCATTGCGGCAGCTACCTAACCCACCGCATCTTAAAAGAATTTTGGAAACTTTCGACAATATTGTTCATGACTGAATCAAGAAATGACTCGGAACACAATCTTGCGGTGAGGCCTTTCCCGGCCTGAATATGTGATTCTACAGATGTAGAGGCAGCGATGTTCTTTGGTGGATAACTCGCCGGATCTGCTGGCCACGCCAAAAAGTGGTTATTCAATCGCCCCCACCCCCACCCCCCCACCCGCACTATGTCGTGTAGGTTTATTTAGATTTTTTTTGGACCTCAGCAAGTAAACTTTGCCTGATACGTCTTAAGAGCTAACTGACGTATCCCGCACCATTAAGCTTAGTTATGCATCTTCATCCGTATTCGACCCCCCCACCCACCCACCCCCCCACCCCCCCGTTAATAGACGGGTTGTTCTTCACTTTCATCCGTACCATCGGTGTACGAGAACTTTCTTCCTAACCGTAATGTTATTGTAGCACTCACTGACTGATCGTTAGACATTCTTGTATTGTGATTACCGTCCTGAGTTCGCTCCGCTCCCGCCCTGGACTGTGTGCGGGAATCCTGTTTGCGGAAACCGACATACGGAAACTTATCGTGAAGTAACAATTTCAGTAACACGATAGCCGTCCTTGAGAATGGCTACCGAGCATTCAAGTAGCTATACATAACATCTTTAATTATTCTATTAATTACGATCTTAGTAATTATATTTCGTCTTTATAAAACAGTCCCGATGACTAAAAGGAACCCTAAGAAAAAGGGTCCTAAGACCGATAGTTATAATTTCTTTATCTCTTTGTAGTTATTCTTATTTTACTGTAAGGTGTTTTTACTAACCGCACCGTAGTAGGTCTACCAACCTGTACTATATATATTATTCTGATCATTTCCACATTATATGTCTTGTACTGGTTAGTCTTATATATGGCAAGTAGCCATCCGTTCATATGCTTTGTTTATTTATAGAAAACGTAGGACTGCAGTGCACGTAGGAAACACTATACAGCAACATTTATATATGCATCACGTTCTCCCGCCACCAACAAACCTCAATCACTGAGGTCGCTGTCCGTGCTATAACTTTGTTTAGCCCAGCATGCTACCAACTAAAAAGCCTGTCTATTTAGCTCGATAGGATAGGTTTGAGACAATTTCTTCGTCAAGAGACACATAGTGTATGCCTCTTTCCCGGTAGTTGCGATAATTTATCCCCGCACTCCGGCAAGGTTGCGTAAAATTGGCCAAAATACCTATTGGGCCTCATATCTATAAGTTATTGTTTCTCTTCATGCTCCATTAAGCCTTATGGCTTCTTAATTGGTTGGATGTCCCTATCCGCACCATGGACTGATCCGACCATGGGAAACTATTAGGGTTTCCGAGCGGTGATGGCCAGGGTGTGGTGTCACTCACACTTCCCTCGTATCTTTTGATACTTTGTAGTTAGTTATCCTTGCCAATGTAGGAAGCACTGCGAAAACATATTATAATTATTATTTTCTTTTTCATCCTTTATGAAGTCCCCCCCCCCCCCCTCCCGCCCCGCAGCACAGTGCATATCTGGGCAACTTGCGTTTAAACCTAACATCAGGTTAAAAGGTTAGCTCCATAGGACCTGGTGACGGGCGAGATGCGCATCCCCACCGAATTCTGTACGAATGTCTGAGCAAGATGTTAGAATCTGCCACGCCCTTACGGGAAGGACATTCACGGTGGGTATTCGTCTCGCTTAACCCCAACCGTAATGATATCTTAGTTACCTAAACTTGCTTATGTGGAAAGTAACCATTGTCCTGTGACTTTTTATGTGGTTATGGAGCAAGATGTCCGGATTCTCACCAAACTCTGATGTCTTGCGAAATAACATGTATGCACGCTGTCTTGAGTATTTATGTCTTAGGACATCCGTTCTCAATCGCAGCTGTATCTAAAGCTAAGTAGGGCACCCGCCATTTGCGGCCTAAACTAGTTCTTGTCTTTAAAACTAAATGTTAGGTTAGGCATAGAAGAAGGCCCGCATAAATAAAAGCAGCACCTACTAATTTGGCATGTTTGAAACGACATAGGATGGTGACGTAGGAATCCCTCGGGAATCGCTCGTCCCGTCTTCACGTAAAACAGCACGCAACATTCTAGTCATAATTTCACTAGGTATGGTCTTGTCTTTATAGCATTTTGATTGAATATACCCTCCCCCCCCCCCCCCCCCCCCTTTCTGGCCAATACTCTTCCCCCGCTTTAAGCGATGGCAGCATTTTCCCGTGACGGAGTCCTGCGCGAGGCACTTGCCGCTCGCAAGGATCTAGTGACGGCGGCCCGCTCGAGCCTACTACTTCTCACCTAGAAAAAACAGCACCAGAAGCAATGCCCGTGCGAGGTACATAACCTTTTACCACTTCAACAAGATAACTTTCTTTCCTTTTCAGCTTAGAGGTATAATAACTTATATTAAGCTAATTAGTGAACTCGTGTATGGGTAGCCGCCTTTGCGGGGATACCTCTGCGGACCTACGAGTCTGTGTGGTATCTCCGGGAGCCCCACGTTTAGAAGTTCACCAGGCTCTCGCTATGGCTTGTATTTTCGTATGCTCATTTGTATCTAGCAAACTTGACGGTCTGTTTTAGGTAAATCAAGTGTGTAGACTTAATTTTTAGGTCACCAATCAAATATTGTAAGTCCATAGATCACGAAATTGCTATGGACAGGCATACCGGTGACACTAACTCATGGGCTGATACCGTTGTGTTTAATGTTCATGACGATGGAATGATTGAGTTCCACCGGCCTTAGGAGCCGGTCTTTGTTAACCGTAGGGCAGTGTCGTATGGGATCCGTAACCCCGAGACCGGGAGCTAGCCAGCATCATCACTCGTTGTGTACATGCAACGTGGCGAGCCGACACCATACACCAGAATTGCCCGACTCTACCCAGCGAGCTACACTACACCGTTTATAAACGGGCGCGTCGATAACAGATTGGTATATGGGCCTGCAGCACTTACAAAGGAGCGCGTCGATAACAAATTGGTATATGGGCCTGCACCATTTACAAAGGAGCGCGTCGATAATAAATTGGATTATGGGCCTGCACCATTTAGAAATGGGTGCACTGATAACAAATTGGTATATGGAACTGCACCGTTTACAAACGGGCACGCCCATAACAAATTGATATCTGGGCCTGCGCCATCTACAACCTGGTGCGCCGATAACCAATTCGTATGTGGGTCAGTGCCGTTTACAAATGGTTCTGCACCGTTTACAAATTGGACAAATTCGTTATTGGGTTGATACATGTACATCATAAAGTGCGCCATTCTCTACTATGTTCATGACTGCAGAGAGTGATAAGTTTAAGGCTATATTCCTGAGAATGGGTGTCTGATCCAATGCCATTGACTCGGAATCCGAAATCATATGAGTAACTAATTAGGGCCCCGCACCGGAAAGTGTGGAAGCCTTATAGTAATCATCGCTGTGTTTGTCGGTCCATCTGTCCGTCAGTCTGTTCATTTGTCCATCCACAATATCTCGCAAAGAGCATGTCATACAGAATTGCTTCAGATATTTTAATGAAACTTAGTGTATTACTCAGTTATGATACGCAGATGTGCCTTTTGAATGATTCACATTTATAGGTTCAATATTTTGGGTGAAAATAGTCTTTTTAATGCAAAAACTTTTTTGTCAATTTCCTTGTTTTTCAAATTTTTTATTTATTTTTTAACTTTTAATTTTTTGTTTTTTATTTTTAATAATGTGAATGGGTTGGAGCGGTGTTGGGGGGGGCCTCTGAGTTAAACAACGTTTTCTAGTTTGGTTGAATTCAGTTAACCCTGACTTTCTGTCACCCCCCCCCCCCCCCCCCCCCCCCGCTTTCAGCCTGCCCCCAACCCCACACTGCGGACTGCGCCTAATAAAATGTTGTTGTGCAGTCCGCAATCCTATGGGTAACTCGCATACCAAATTTGATAGAATTCCACGTAATATATTTGGACGAAATACTCGGACGGACAGATGAATGAAAGGACGGACAGATTGAGATTACTGTCTATCCGCACATCATACACGATAGCTTATAAGACTATTCCATTACATGACTCTAGGTGAATCAGCAGTGATTTATCGAGTCAACTTTACATTCTGACAAATGAATTCTGTTACATAAAGAGAGTCGGATATTATTTCATGAAGCTTGAAATTAAAATGACACATCGGGCTGAAGAACTAAACTATATTAAGCTGGCCTCGATGAGAGTAACCATTGGCTGATATTTACAGCTGCGAGACAGTTACCTAAACCCATCCCAATTCTGTGATGAGGGAAGTAACATTTGTACTCACTGATTGGCTTTATGATCAAAGGCAGTGGAGATAAAACAAAATAGCTTATCTAACTATCTCTCCACCTCATCCCCTCTTCTCTCCTTCCGCCTCCTCCCCCTCTCTAGGTCTCTCTAGGTCTCTCTAGGTCTCTCTCTCTCTCTCTCTCTCTCTCTCACACTTCCTCTCTCTGTCCTTATTTAAGTCTTTCATAGTCAAGCTGGCCAAAACGGCAGAGGAATGTCCATTTGCAGGCCAGGAGAATACGGGTTTGAGAACTTCCCACTGGAATGGCTGGCTCGGTAAGCGAACCAGACATCCCAACCGCAAATTTTTGGAACCAATCTTCTCTAGACCACCAAATGGACATGAATTGAAGAAAAATTAAAGTTTTCTTGACCGCTCCTGCCCATGGTTAATTAACTCAAACATAAAGAGGATCCAGTTATTCACGTGGTAAATTTTCAAAAGACATTCTTCACTTTGCTTTCAAATTGAGTTAATGGCGATTGACGAAGCAAAGAAAGGTTTTTATTTCCCCGACAATTGAGTCTCTACTGCTCAAGCCGATCAAAACCGAATCAGCAGTGCTCACAAGAAATATATATATATATATATATATATATATATACTAAGCCAAAAAAGTTTAGCAACAGTGAAGTTTGGTTTGTTGTATTAAACCTATGCGTCCATTTATAACCAAATTTGCAGGCATGTTTCGTCAACGTAATGTCTCGCTGATCATGAAGAAATGCAAATCATTTCTTGCATTTCTCGGCCGCACGCTTACCGCCTGTGAAAATGCATTTTTCATGCACTGACCCACATTGGCGGGTAGCGAAGGCAAAAATTCACCATATTGCAAAAGCAGATAACGAACGTTAACAGAAAACGCTTAAAAGTTTACCCTACCGAACATGGGCCGCCGCCCAGGGCTACCCGAAAATCAGCGCCATGAAGCAATGGGAAGACTCGCTGCTGGGCAGAGCGTTCGCGCTGTTGCTCGACATTTTAATGTTCACGCCTCAACCATTTCCCGTCTCCGCCAACGTGAGCAGGAAACTGGACATGTTAATGACTGACCACGATCTGGCAGACCGACAGAAACAACACCACGAGAAGACACCACGTCATCATGACGTCACAGGTTTGAGACTGCGCCGCGGCTGTCCCGTAATTTGCACACCGCTACCCGCACTGCAGTGCATGCACAAACTGTGCGAAACAGACTCCATGATGCTGGCCTGTATGCCCGTCGTCCATTTGTTGCTGTTCCGCTTACAGAGCGTCACATCGAGAATCGGTTTGCATGGACAAGAACTCATCAGCGATGGCGTGCTCAACAATGGAGCCACGTTTTGTTCAGTGATGAGTCGAGGTTATGTGTGGATGTGGCGGATGGTAGGCAACGGGTTTGGCGATGTTTAGGAGAACGGTATGATGCAGCCAACATCATTCAGCACGACAGATTCGGTGGCGGCAGTGTCATAGTGTGGGCTGGAATCCATGAAAATGGCAAAACAGATCTTATTGTGATTCGCGGAAATTTAACGGCTCAACGTATTACTGTGAAGAAGTTGTCGCCCCTGTTGTCACCCCTTTTATGCAGCATCATGCATACTTTATGTTCCAGCAAGACAACGCCCGTCCTCATTCAGCTAGGGTCACCAGTGATTTCCTTGAGGCTAACAACGTTTCGGTGTTGGACTGGCCAGCGCGATCACCTCCTATCGAACTCGTGTGGGATATTCTTGGCCGTATGGTGCGTGAGAACCATCCACATCTTCACAACGTGCGGGAGCTGGAAGCTGCACTGCTCCAGAAATGGGATGCAATTCCTCTTCATGACATCAGGTGCTTAATTTGAATCATGAGAAAGCGATGTACGGCGGTGGTTAATGCGCGCGGAAGTCACAACCGGTATTGACAGCGCAGTGTCATTATTTAAATTGGACCCTTCAGTTGAATGATGCCGTGTTAAATGCGCGATGCTAGCATTACAGTAACAAGAGACTGTTGTTCAAATTGGAAAATGACCTCTCAATTAAATAATATATTTGAATCAATTTATTGTTTTTGTTAAATAACATTTATACGGTAATATTCTCTTTTAAACTTTTTTGGTTCAGTATATATATATATATATATATATATATATATATATATATATATATATATATATATATATATATATATAGATATATATATATATATATATATATATATATATATATATATATATATATATATATATATATATATATATATATATATTTACACAACAATATAAAGTTATTTAGTAAATATTTCAGTGGTAAATTTACAATAAAATTCTTCTTGTAGCCTGCTAATGGCCATTATAAATGTAAACATTGGGAGTCCCGACAATTAAACGATTAATTGATATAAGTAGCATTTTGAGAGCTTTGTTGTTCCCACATGAATAATAATACTGACAATATTGACAATATGTCTAATAATAACAAAGATATACTTATATATACTGATATAATTAGTTCTTTGTCAAAATTCTACTTTATGCTGACCATATGCGGGGCCATGGCGTGGCCCTCGTGGCAAGGGGACGGGGCAAATGGCCCGACGGTGAGGTTGGGAGTCTTCCCAAGGAAAGATTTGTGATGACTCGAAATCTAGATGGTCTCAAAGAGACACTCATGCATTTTGAGAGGTGAAAATGTTCCTCTAGCTGGCTATGGAGCTGTCTGAACTTTATTTAGACATTTTCTCTTGTAATATGATAATTTTAAAAAGCCCCCTTCAGAAAACCCAAAGGTGGGTTGGGGCAGCTGTCCCCTTCGTCCCACATCCAGACTCCGACCCTGATATGACATAATGTGACCTGGATGTGCATATAAATAAATTGGAAATTGAAATTGAAATAGTAAGCACATACTCTTTTGGGACTTTACTGCCTGTGAGCCAGCGCGATTGCCGCCTAAGGCAGCCGCAGATTCCTGTCACAGTGGTTAAAGACGTTCATCAGCATATCTTATCAAAGTTTTAGAATAATACGATGTTATCTGTAAAGTGTCGGTGCGAATTACGTTAACATAAGAAGCTTAAACCACAGACTAATAATTAGTCATATTTATCAACGTAGACTGACGTTGTGTTGTTTGTGTACGATATAATATCTCTTATATAAACCTTTAAATCATGCATTACTAGGAACATATGCATATTTTCTACTTCCAAAGCGGCCATATACAGGGGCGCCGGAGGCACAGGGCTGCGGAGGCAGCTGCCACCGTTGCCCATTGGCCTGTGGGGCAGCGGAGGGGGTAGAGGCGGGCAGATGTGCCATTTACCCATTTCTACGCGAAAAATTAGTAAACTTTACTTTAGGACTTAAAAAAAAGATTTTTAGAATATTCAGAGCAGATTTAGCAGTTGTATTAAAGTTCGGTTGTTTTAACATTAACACAAGTCCATAAAGTAATGCGGGAGTGCTGATAACTCGTGATTGAGCGGCCTTAGCGATGATTCAAATCATCAATGCAAATGCTATTTATGTAATAGCAGTTACATATTGACTATTTTTTTTATATCTGCAAACGTTTCATGTATCTTTGCGCGTAAAGGTAAGATACATAGTCCTAGTCTCTTTTAATTTTGAAGTGATATTGGTCCACGCTCCGTTAATGCCTTGCTTAGTGGGTAGAAGAGAATATATACGCGATGATGGGCGGCTGGCTGCAGCAATGTGGAAACACTAGAACAAGGGATATTAGAATTAACAGCACCTGTCAAAATCAAAATTTTTTATTGACGTGTGAAACATATGCAAAGGTAGAAATAATTTGTATACATGGGGCCGAAGTGCGAAGTCGGTGGGGGTATTTGAGGAATGGGTCTATGATTTGTTGCCGCCCCCGCCAATTATACAGAATGTGACGGGTCTGGGGCCTCGCTCTGAATTATGTAAAAATTAGATGCGCTTAGAAGCCATCTCCTATATCTCCTACATCTCTAAATAATAAATATCATCCTCTTGGATTTCTTAATGCTGTACTCTTTATATGAGTATGAGGCCCCCACCGCAACCCCTCACTATCAACTCGTATGGTCGTGACACACATATTCAGTCATGTCAAGCCATTTGAAGGCCTCTTTTAAATAGCCTATGTCAACTCCACCACTCCCTCCACCCCCACCCCCGATACCCCGACACCAATATGGCTAAGTAAGAGGCTACGAAATCATAATTTAGACTGCTTATTCCAATCACACTAGCTGTTGAATAGTTTGTTACTAATTTGACGTAACGATATTGCTGCCTCATCTGTCTATTCATCCAGCATCTATCCATCGCATTCTTTAAGCGAGTCCTTAAGAACTGCTGGTCAGGAAGCATCCATATGGTCAGATCCAGGGTTACTTCCGGGAAGCTGTTTAATCGATTTAGTTGATGGACATCTTGGGTTTTGTACTATTTAAAAAATTACATTTAAAGGCCTTCTGAGAAACTGCTTGACATGAAACTCAAGAAACTCCATGGTCTTCATCTAAGGCAAGAGCTGAACAAACCTTGCTCACATGCTCAACATGATTGGTAGATTTGTCTTGGATAATCTAATTTTCACAAAAAACACTTTTCCTCTGAATCCTGCTGAAAGAATTGGGCCACAATTTAGCAAATATAATTAGGAACTAAGGTCCAATTAAATATTTTTGAAGGCAGATTGCGCGGGTCCACCCTGCAGACACATACTCAAATGCACGCACACTCAATGTGTGTATCTGACACAACAATCAGCCCTTCCGCTCGCTCACATTGTGAATTGGGAATAAGTTCAATTGACCAAAGAATACATAAGGTCTTCGCTTAACATTGCTCTAGCATTTATACGCAATCATACAAAACTCAGAATGCAAGAAATCGATTCGTAGTGCATGCACCTTTCAATGTTTTTTCTTGTGTTGGTTAGGTGGATGGGTATTCCAGAACACCCTTCTATGAGAGGTGAGACACCCATTTAATATCTTCCTCCAGAAAATGCCATCTGGCGTGCCAATTTTGTAGAACCTGCCCGGGCCCTCAAATTAGCTTCTGCGCCCCTGCCCATATAGATAGACTGTTGATTATTCTTAAACTAATTTGACTGAAAGCTGTCCACACATGCAGACACACACGCACGCACGCACGCACGCACGCACACACACGCATGCACACAGGAACACGCACACACACGCACGCACAAAAACAACACCCCGTACTATTTTCCCTCACCCTCGAGCGTCTGTTGTAGCATCTGTCTGTGCAAATGTCAATTTATTCATGATTCACTTTGGGTTAGTGCATGCGAATGTCTCTTGCACACACGCACACATATATGTATGAAGTGTAGCTCGCCGGGTAGTGTCGGGCCATTCCGGTGTATCATGTTGACTCGCCACGCCGCAAGTGCACGATGAGTGATGACGCTGGTTAGCATCTGGTCTCGGGGTGACGGACCTTGTACGAGACTGGCCTGCGGGAAACAAAAACCGGCTCCTAAGGCTGGTGGAACTCAATCGTTCCGGTGGGGCCGTGCGACCATCGTCGCGAACATTAAACACAACTGTCTCATCCCAAGAATTTGTGTCACCAGTATGCCTGTCCATAGCAATTTCGTGATCTATGGACTTACAAGATTTGATTTGGTGACCTAAAAATATAAGTCTATACAATGAGTTTACCTAAACAATTATAAATATGCTAGATAAAACTACAGTAAGAGCATACGAAAATACGAAACATAGAGGCAGGTAGATGAACTTTTTTAAAAATGGGCCTCCCGGAGGTACCACACAGACTCGTAGGTCCACAAAGATATCCCCGCAAGGGAGGCTCTTGTACACGAGACATAGCTATTTAGCTTAATATAAGTTATTATACCCCTAAGCTGAAAGGAAGAAGGTTATCTCAGACGAAAAAGTGATGTGCCTTATGCGGGCACTACTCCTAGTGCTAGTTTGGGTGAGGAGTATTATCTTGGCGTGGGCCCTCGTCGCTGAATCCTTGTGAGAGGCAAGTGCCTCGCGCAGGCCTCTGTCTCGGGAAGGTGTCGCCATAGCTTAAAGCGGGAGAAGAATAGTAGACAAAAATGGGCCCACTCTAATATTTCAAACAAAAATGCTTTACATAGAAAAGACCATACCTAGTGAGATTATGACTATAGGGGTGCGTACTGGTTTATGTGAAGACGGGACGGGTGATTTCCGATGGATTCCCTCGTCACCGTCTTATGTGATTCTTAATATGCTGAATTAGTAGTTGCCCCTTTATTTCTGCGGGCCTTCTGCTTTGCTTAATTCTTTTTAGTTATTTTCAGAACAAGGATTATTTTAGGCCGCAACTGGCTGATATCTACCTAGCTATTAGACACGGCTGTCATGGAGAACAGATGGCCTAAGGCATCCATACTGTAGACAGCACTCATACATGTTACTTAGTGGGATCTCCGAACTGGGTAAGAATCCAGACATTCCGCTTCGTAACCACATAAAACATTACAAGACATGGGTTACATTTCATGAAATCATTATTAGGCCATTTCTCTTATCGTTATGGTTGGGGGGGGGGGGTAAGAGAGACGAATACCCACCGTAAACGTCCTTCCCGCAAGGGCGTGGCAGATCTAAATACCATGCCCAGACATTTTAACATAATTCGATGGGAATACGTATCTCGCCCGTCACCGGGTCCTATGGAACTAACCGTTTAACCTGTTGTTAGGTTTATATACAAGTTGCCAGTTTTGCACTGCGGTGCGGGAGGATTGACAGTAAATAAAACAATAATTAATACAAGTGTTTTCGCATTGCTTTCCTACATTGGCTTAAAGTACTATCTACTAAGTATCCAAAGATACATGGGAGTGTGTGTGATACCGCACCCAAGCCATCACCGCTCGGAACCCCCAATAGTTTCCCAGAGTCGGATCAGCCCATGGTGTGGATGGGGACATCCAAAAATTAAGAAGCCACAAGGCTGAGTGGAACGCGACGAGAGACAAAATCTTAGAGTTATGATTCTTACAGGAGTACGGGGCTAGATTATCCCACTACCGGAAGAGAAGAGTATATTACAGAGTATGTAATGAAGAAAGTGTCTCTAATCGTTTTGAACCTATCCTATCGAGCTGAATAGAAAAGGTTAGTCAGTAGTATACCGGGCTAAACAGAGTTATAGCACGGACAGCGACCTCAGTGAAAAATTGTTGGTTGCGGGAGAAAGTGCTGCATATATAAGTGTTGCTGTATAGTGTTTCGTACGTGCACCGCAGTCCTATATTTTCTATGAATGAGCAAAACATATGAACGGATGGCCACTGGCCATATATATACATAATCTAACGAGAACAACAATACAGTGTCAAAATGATTAAGATATCTATTTTAGTAAAGGTTAACGAACCTACTATAGTGCGGTTAGAAGCACATTGAGGAAAATGATAATAATTATCTACAAATACAGAAATTATAACTATCGGTCCTAAGACCATTACGGTTCCTTTTAGTCATCGGGACCGTTTTTGCGGATACAATATAATTAACAAAACCTATATAGAGAAATAACTAAACTGTGAAGTATAGTTACTTGAATACTTAGTAGTCAGTCCTAAGTTAGGCTACCGTGTTACTGAAATTGACACATAGATCCATAGTCGACATGAGATGATGCGCTCTCCAGAAGCTGGAAAGTTCCCGCAGGCTGGTTCCCGCAGGTTGGTTCCCGCAAGCTGTTGTCCGCAAACAAGATTCCCGCAAGAACACTCATGGTGGGTGGAGGACATCGCTCAGCACTGTAATAGAATGTCTAACAAGCAGTCAGTAAAAGATACGATGGTACTATGTGGCGAAGAAAGGTCCCATACACCGATGGCATGGATGGAAAGTGTAAACAACCCGTCATAAGCGGGGGTTGTCAGAGGCAAATGAAGATACAAAACAAAGCTTCACGGTGCTGGGTACGTCAACTAGCTCTGAAGACGCACCGGGCAGAGGTTACTTGCTGTGGTCGAAAGTCGAAAGAACTGACACGATGTAAGTGTGGCAACGATTGAAATACCACTTTTAGGCGTGGCTGGCAGATCCGGCGAGTCATCCATCAAAGAACATCCTGCCTCTACATCTGTAGACTCACATATTCAGGCCGTAAAGGCCTCACCGCAAATTTGTGTTCCGAATGTAGCTGTTGGTATTCGGGAACAATTATCAGAAGTTCCAAATTACTTCCGTAAATGGGGAGTTACAAAATTGTTTTAGTGTGGTGGGTTGGATAACTGCACACTACGGGATAAAAACCCGACGCATAGCGAAGGAAGACGCGTAATGTCTGTCGAGCTTGTAGTAGCTGGTACAGATCCAACCTGTTTGGCCCCTGGCCGAGGATGCTCTCGATCACTGGATCGCTTCTCCTTTTATACTTCTCGTGACGTCACAGGCGCAGGCTCTATCCAATCAACAGCCAATCAGCGCGCATCTAATAATAACGCAGTCGAACGTTCTAGAACATTCTAGAAGTTTTGCGTCAGCGTGGTTATGACGTCACGGCAATATTTTGAAGATAATCATGAAGAGGTTTTCCTGGATAACTCAGCCATTTCTCAACCGATTTTGAAATGGTTTACAGATTTAGAAAGTCCGTCGAATTCTGGTCTTCGTTAATGCCAGATTTAACGGGAACGGGAAATCAATAAGAATTACAGGGTACCATCTCGGTACACTAAAAGCGCCATCCTGTCTAGGTCGTAACTACGTGCTCCATATAAACAGCGTCCTGGCGCGCGCATGCGCATCATGCCCTTTAACGAACTTAGTCGTTTTTCGACATGCTATTTCTCCCATAGGCTTATACACGCTTATATCTCTACCCAGAGGGGCGTGTTCAGGAAACGAATCCAGGACGGGCGGCGCATACCCAGCTTAGCTGGTACGGCCGGTATCCGACTGGTCGATCCGAGCTACACCACCCCCCTCCTAGTTTGACATCCATGGCAAACGATCGCGTATGGCAGATCGACGCACGGATGTACACTATGAGGGAATTATAGACTTACCGGTTAGGCGAATGGCCGGAGAGGAGTAGTGACGTATTAGACGCGTATTCAAGAGACAGAGCACATAGGGGTGCCAAGAGGAGGGGGAGGCATACTTTTAGTTTTCAATTTCGACCTGGAATTATTTTTCCAGGCCCTTCTTCTTCTATTATTATTTTTGTTTTGTTTTATTATTAATATTACGGTGCGTGCTATCTTTATTTAGTAGATGATTCTAAACAATAGCTCGCATGGGTGTTCTCCTTGAATGTGGATAAGCATGATCTCCGCAAAGAACACCCAAGCTCCAACATAGCACAATTTAAGTTTGTATATATATAAAAATATAATAAAACAAAAAGACAAGGTATATATATAGACCATGTAACATACCCTTACGACGTATTTATTTATTAATCACACCAAATTACTTGCGCACCCCGGGTAAATAAAGAGTACGCAACACGTATCACTTAGTATTATCATTATAAATATCTATTTGTGGCCCGTTATTGCGGGTCCACAACGTTCAGCTCTCACTGGCCCACATCCATCCTGACGTCTAAGACAGGAGGAAAAATAATAAGAAAAATAAGATATTTAATAATAATAACTTAAAAACTGGTTTATCAGGCAGCCTCAGCGTAGCTGAGACTGCATGACGGGATTGTGACATTATTGCGCTGTGGGAGATTGTATTCCTTTTACGTCGCACACGACGTTCTTACAACCTCGGAATCCGCAGTGCTCATTTCGTGTGAGACACAACCGGGCACTGAAGTGTGCAGTTGTGTCGGATAACCGTAGTCATCCTAAGGACGGGATTCAATTGATCTAACATATATAATAAGGAGAAGAATATTAAAAAAATAAAGTAATAATTAATACATTTCCATGAATCGCCTATTGATATTTCTGCTGAATTACATATGATCACACACACAGCAGCGAAATTTCCCCATTGAGTCTGGGTCCCGCGACTGATGGTGGTGGGTCGCGGTGGATGCACTGTCATTGCTGAAATGCTTTCATTATTATCATTATTGGCACTGTCTGAAATATCCGAAGTGATGGTGGCGGAAATATGCGCATCCATTATGTCTCTCACAGTTACCGCTGGTTCCAATATATCCGTCCGTACAGCAGCGACGGTACTAGTTGTTGCCAATGTTGCTGATGCGGTCGTGTTGGTCACTGTTGTTGAGGCGGTTGTAGTCGTCGTGGTGGTCGCTGTTACTGTTGTGGTGATGGTGGCGAGCTGTACCGTAGGCTGAAGTCATAATGCGGGAGCAGATATGGCGGGAGACGATATCTTCCGAAACTTAGCATACATTGGTAGACCCCTCGCGGTGATGTTAGGCACAGCCAAGATATCCTGTGTGTGTGTGTGCAATCCATCTCGTCCCCGTGTATGGACGTTCCGGCGTGGTTCCCTTTCTGATTGCGGGGTCAGAAAGGCGAGGAGGCGGATGCTGAATAACATGGGTCGGAGTTACGCTAATTGTCACAGACTGTGATGGTCCCAGTCGTTAATCTATGGTAAGTTCGGGTGGAGATGGAGACTGCGGGTAACTTGGAATGTCTATTTCCGCAGGTGGCATAATTAGCACTGAAATCGGTTGACTGGCTGACACTGTCTGAGATACTACGGTGGCGGGTGTGGTGACCATAGCTGGATGGCTACTAACTGATGCGGGTGCTGCTGAACTGGATTCTATGGGAGATTTTCGCTTCCTACTCTGCTTCAGGACCGGTGTGGATGACGTGATTGGTACCGGTGTAACACTTCCAGACGTGGCTGCGGGCAGGATTTCACGTCTGGCTGTCGGTACGTTGCTTACTGTAGCCGCGGGAAGATGATGGCTAACGGAATATCTACAAGTAGTGTTCTTCGTGCGGGCCATTTTCTCGTTTGGGAGCACTTTAACCGGGAGCCGAGATTCGAATCGGGTGGCTAAAACAGCACGATCCTCATTCTCTTCCCCAGGAACTAACGTCACTTCCAACACATGGTGACAATAATGGAGCGCGTGTGTCACTCCGTAGCGAGTAGCAGTGTGGAGATACTGGCACGTCACACAAAAAGCTGACTGCAAAAGATGATCCTTATTAACATGAAGGGTGCGGTCGGATTTTCTAGTGAAAGTTCTGGTACATGGCTCTCCGCTACCTAACAACTGGTTACACAGGAACCGTTTTGGAACTGGTGGAATTTCTTCTTCGGAATCCGAGAACGCTAAATCTTCAATCAGTGACATCTTGTTCCCGCATGGTAGTTAGTTGCGGGAACTTTATTCAAAACCTAATGCCCTATCTCTTCATGGTTTATGACTTTCCAGGCCAAATATATCACAACGAAATAATAATAAGAAAAACAGCAGAATTTAGTTTGCGACACGAAAGAAGCCTAATGCTATGTTCTTCCCTGGTGTCGAGTTTTGATGGGAAGACAAAGTTTCAGAGCGCACTTCTTCCTTTTATACTATTTGGTGATGTCACAGGCGGCGGATAACCACACCTAAAAGTTTTAACAGGTGATTCTGTCATCCATATATGAATGTTTCCTCGTTTTCCGGCCTGGAAGTCATAGGATTAATTCCTCCCATATAAAGGGAGTACTTTTTATTATAGGAAGAATGACTCGTTAAACTTGTCTTTATTTCGCACATTTAACAGCCCGATCAACATAAAAACCTGGTACTACTTTTTCTTTGCGGAGCCTCACCTTTTAATTAGCATGAGGCGGTTTTCCAGGTTGGATTCTTATAAACTTGCCTATTTGAATTTTAGTCTGGAGCACCAGATGCGGTGTGTGGAAGCCAGGTAACGTCAGCGGTAATCCACCGGACTCACCCTCGCCATTCCTCCATCACGCTGTGGTAGTCGCGTCTTTGGGTGGCTCTTTTGTTTAAAGCGTTTGATCCAACTTACTGGAAATAGTAGTAAATGTCACGTAGCTCTAAAAAGCACATGGTTGTCGGAAACGTACATGCTGTTTATGATGATGGTACAAAATAAAATAATGCTGTTGGTGAGGTGTAGTCTGTTGCAGAAGCGAGAGATAGAAATATATATGTTACATCAAGATCTTTATAATGTCCCATGTTTGCGCGAGTTATTTAACACGCGTCTTGGTAGGTGTCTGTAATAGGTAGTTCTCAGCCCATGTCGATTATAAACTGGAACGCAAGGAAGAGAATTTTTGAAATTCTCTCTGTAATTTTACTGTCAGATTTTTGATGCCGCTTTATCGGCCTGTGCGCTAATGATTTGTAGCACGGTAGAGCAGTTGTGCTCTTAATCAAAAATTTAATGGTAAAGTTGTAAGTAATTTCGATGTGTGGTTTAAACAGATCTATTCATGCGGTAGATCAACGTTACTGATCCCGTCAAGATAGCTGTGTTTTCCGAGCGGGAGGGCTGGCCAAGCATTCTCCTCAAGGGGTAGAACTAGTTCCTTTTCCGGCCTAGACCAAACACATTAGTACCATTTTAATAATGGTTAAATTACAGTACAACTCGCAGAAATGTGTGACACAATTTTTACAATTTACAATGCCGTCGTTCGGAGATTGTGAATACAGTCAACCTGAGTGTCTGTGTTTCTGTCATGTTGGTCATTTGAATCTGTTATGCGTGACTGGTTCTCTGTAGATGGTACTTGCGCTGTGGTGAAGGTGACGCGTTTATGGCCGCCAAGTGCAGGAGGTGGGAGGGAGAGGCGGCGTGAATGTCAACTTTATCGAACCCTGCAGGTATTTCATTCTGTAATGGCCGAGCCTGTGGGTGGGACAGAGTTACTTTAGAGCGAAGAAGACCTGTTGGATGCTGTCATAACTTTGATCAATCCATTGTCGAATTCAACTTTTCGGTGGTAAAACCCTACTCGTGACTGACGACAATGGGGGCATCTTGCTCTCTTAATAATATTGACTGTTATTACGTGTAGATGAAGTATGTAGTTTAGTTGTTCACGTACTATGTTGGGAAAAAGGGGACGGGGAGGAATGTTGGACAAACGTCCTCCCGTGACGTGTACTGTAGATGGTGGTAGTGTATTCCTGTTATCCATATGATCAGTTCTCTCATAACTGGATAAGAAGGTGTGTGCGGGAGATTTGTTGGATGCGGTCTGTTGATGATAATGCTGTTGTCGGGATGTCCGGGCTGCTGTATGATGCCAATGTTATAAGCGAAGTGGGCGCATTCCAGTTTTCCATGCGGGTGAACGCCAAGTCTGTTGTTATTTGTGGGAGGTGTAATTTGCGGGAGGTATTACTTCTCCTGTAATTTGTGCAGGAGGGATTTGTTGCGGGAATATTTATGTCTCCACCGGTAATTAATTAAGACCGGAAGGTGCTGCTAAATGCTGTTGTTGCTGATGTTGAGTGTCTCCGTTATGCTGAGTATAACTGGCCAAGTCTGTGATGTAGGCGCAATGATGAATTGACGCATCCAGTCTTGAAGGCAGGTGTGTTCTTGTAGGTGTTGACGTTCTGTCTGTGGTGTGATGTTCTGATTGCTCACAGGGGAGTATGTTAGGCCTATTGTATGGGGCGGCCTTTGGATAGGGGGATGTGGTCATCTCCCGTTACCCGATGGTTGGTGTCCTGTTGTAGTTTTAGACACCGGTCAAATTCGAGCCGAGAGTCTGCTGAACAGGCTGCTTCCCTGCCCACCACGGGAGGTAATGTTGGTCGGTGCAGTGCGGGATGCCACCTCCTCTGTTGCAGCCGCCTCTCTCATATCTGAAGATTGACGGTCAACAGACGACGAGTGGAGTGTGAAATGGACTGGGCTGGTGATGTCCGAACTTGGCGTGTAGATAAGGAATGCCAGTTGAATTTGGGGTGTTGGTGCGGCTATGGATATGGGTGCCGCTTGGGAGGGACTTGGTCGCATTACACCCTTTGACCTTCCCGGTGTGGTTCGCTGTCCCCGCCATGCTGGACGGACGCCCAGTTCCCCACACAGGATGCAGCCTAGGCTAGGTGCTTTTCCGTACATGCCTGAGATAAAGACCTGTCCAAGTTATGGGGCCATAATCCGGGACAGAGTCAAGATGCACACTGATGACTCCCGAGCCGAGTGAACACAGTAATGGACGCCAATATGGTCATCTTGGCAAGAGGCCGTAGCACCGCACAGACCGTACCATGGAGGCGATGTCTGCTAGACACATCGCAACTAAGGGCCTCGCGTAGATCGTACTTTGACGTCATTTTAGCTGAGAGGCCCTGTGCAGATCGTACTAAGACAGATCATCCATCCCTAGGGTACCTGGGCGCCAGACTGCTCCACCCATCCGGCAAGTGACAGGTTACACCGTCTCACACACATACCCTCCTGCTTCCCAAAGACTCACTTTTCATAACCTCTGATCACAGGAGACATAACTCACAATACGAATGCTTGCCATGGCACTACTGTACATTGAACCATCTTGACCACTCATAACCAGTAATGGGTTGATGCACTGACATGATCAAGATGACCGGCTGGCGACCCAGTCGATAGCGATCACCATCTGAGCTCACGCCCAGGGGCAACCGACGGTTTGATCCATATCTATCTGTCAACAGTATACGAACTTTGACCGTTTTCCCTGGCCTTGCCTGCAGGGCATCTCTGACAAACCGCATCCCTCAAGGGTTTGCAGAGCTTTGTAGTGCCCTTGGTGCGGACTGTCATCCACGTACCACGCATGTCCACTTACTGAGATTGGACCAACAAAAAAATCTCTGCAGCCCGAACATTGCGCCGGCTAGACGGTACCACAGTAGGATGTTAATTCATCCTTCGTTAGACATGGAGGCCTTCAGTATCCTCTCAGCCCTATAGAAAATAATTGTACATGCATCTGGACCCTCGCGGGCTCACTGCCGCCTGTTCGCTAGAATTTAAGTAAGCCTATCCCTCTCTGTTCTGGCCTTTTCGGGAGGTGATCGGATACACCTTGTTGTACGGTTCTGCTGTTCTAGACACGCCAAGGCTTCTTCCAACCTCTTCACTTCTATGCTATTCACCATATGCTCCACCCAACATGAAGCATGGCTTGGGTCAGCCCCAGCTTCCGCTTGTGGTAACTCTATGATGGGAGGGGTGGGGGTGGCATAGCATGAAGTGGGTGGAAATGGGAAGAGATAGGAGGAACAACTTTTCCATCCGGGCCCTTGGACGGAACAAACACAAAATTCTTCAGATACGACTTCCCAGATCGAGTAGACCCGTGCTGAGGAGGGAGAGGACGAGTACGAATCTCATCATCGTCGTCAGCGTTAGCTCCCTGTTCATCCATGTTCTGGCTTGGTAGAACTGGGGCTGAGCTAGCACCGCAGTGCTCTGCGCTAACTGTGGGAATAGTAATTTCCGTAGAAATCTCTGTCTGGGTACCGGTATCACGAGAAACGCCCAGTCCGAGCTCTGGTGCTGGGTGGTCACTGACACAAGGTTTAAGTCGATTGAAGTGGATGACTGAGGTCAGGCCATTCGAAGCACGGATACGTTAGGTCACGTCCGACGTCTTACCTACTACCACATAGGGGCCTTTCCACTGGTAACTCAGTTTACTTGGCACGTTTGCAGACCGTCGTGAATCGTATACCCAAACTATTCTTCCTGCTTCATATGGATCTCCATGCACTCTCAGGTCATGCCATGTCTTTTGTCGCCGGTGTGCAGTGGATAGTGTTTCTCTCACTAACTTATGGGCTTGTTCTATCCTTTGCCACAAGAGTTCGACATAGGGAGATGGTGAATTTTTCTCTCCTTTTATTCGTGGCATGGCCAGATCCAGGGGTAAGGCTAATTCACGGCCTAACATTAACCGAGCAGGGGTGTAGCCCATGCTGGAATGTACTAAAGTGCGGTAAGCCATGGGCACATAAGGAGCCATAGGTCCCAATCTCTACAATCAAGGCGTGTTTCCTTGGTAAGCATCTCCGCGAGAGTTCTGTTGAATCTCTCTACCATCCCGTCAGTCCGGAGGTGGTATGGAGTTGTCCTTGTTTTGAAGATATGGAATAATTCGCAGAGCTCTGATATGAGCCAGCTCTCAAAATTACTTCCTTGATCGGAGTGTAACTCATAAGGCATACCAAAGTGGCAGAACACATTGGTAGCCAAGACCTCTGCTATGGTGGATGCCTCTTGGTCCGGCAGAGCAAATGCTTCTACCCACTTCGTAAAATAATCTTGTAACACGAGGATGTATTTATTTCCATCATCCATCGTATTCAAGGGTCCGAGCACGTCGATAGCCACTCGCTCCCACGGTGCACCAACAATCTTAATTTGAGATGGTGCGATATGGTGTTGGCCAACAGCGCGTTTTTGGCATGGGATACATTTGGCTACCCATGCCTTGACACTATCGCGAATCCCAATCCAGTGGAATCTCAGTTTGATATGGGCAACAGTCCTCTCCATGGCCAGATGTCCGGCATTATCATGTAGTTGTTTTAATATAAGTTCTCGATAACTTTCCGGCCATTAATGTACAGAATATTATTTATTAATCGACATTCTTCGAACCATTGGTAATAATATTTAGCCGTGGTGGATAGAGGTGTCACCGATTCCTTAGGAGGACGTACCCCCTCCTAAATCCACGCATATATATTCCGTGTCTGCATGTTTGTTGTTTGGTGGTCTGAGATTTTCTCTAGATTCCACTCAGTGCACCGCAATTCGGGGAACTCCGGAGATGGCTGTGTTGACTGTGTCATGGCAGCGTCCTCTTCGTGTTCAGCTTCCACGCTGATTCTGCTAAGGGCGTCGGCATTACCATGCAATTTGCCGGAATGGTGAACAACGTTAAAGTTATAGGCCTGCAGGGATTCCTGCCATCTCGCTACCTGGCCCTCAGGACTTTTAAAGTTCCTGAGCCATCGTAGTGAGGCATGGTCTGTATGGAGTGTAAAAGGGCGCCCGTGCAGAAAGTGCTTGTAATAATTGACGAAATGGACCTCCGCCAATAGTTCTCACTTGGTGGTTGCGTATCTACTCTCCATTTTATTTAGAGTACGCATACCATAACCCAATACCTGCTCTGTTCTGTCTTCTGTGACCTGTGATAGAACCACGCCAATAGCGAAAGCTGACGCATCAGTGTCTAAGATGAAATCGAGGTTTGGATTAGGGTGAGCAAGAATCGGGGCGGTCGTCAAGAGTTCCTTCAGCGCCCTGAAGGAGCCTTCACACTCACTCGTCCACTCATATGGTCGATCTTTCTCGGTGATTTGTAGAGGGGTGAAGCAATGTCGCTTAAATGTCGGATATAATGGCGATAGTACTGGCGTAGGCCAATGAAACTCAGCGTCTCCGTAACCGAGGAGGGCCGAGGCCACTCTGCTTCTGCCTTAGTTTTCGATGGCTGTGTAGCCACTCCATCACCGGATATGACGTGTCCCATGAACTCTACGCTCTGTCTGAAGAGATGACATTTCTGCGGCTTGAGTTTCAAATTAGCCGTGTGGACCCTTGAAATCACGGTTTCCAAATTTGTCAAAGTTTGCTCAAACGTAGGTCCAAAGACTATTATGTCATCGATGTAACAGAGCCAGATTTCCCATTGCAGGGTAGTCAATACCGGCTCAATGAGTCGATCAAAAGTTCCAGGAGCATTGCACAACCCATAGGGCATCTTGCAGAATTGGAAAAGGTCGTCCATACAAAAAAATGCTGTCTTTTCCACATCACCTTCATCCATGGCTACTTGCCAGTAACCGCTAGCTAAGTCAAGGGTACAAAACCACTTGGCTCCAGACAAGGAATCCAGGGCCTGATCTATCCAAGGTAATGGATAAGCGTCTTTAACGCTAAGATCATTAAGGTGGCGGTAGTCAATACAAAACCGCAAGGTTCCATCCTTTTTATCTGCTAGCACTATAGGGTAGCCCATGGAGGATTCAATAATACCAGTCCCCAACATGTCATTTACTTGTTGGTGTGCTTCCGCTTCTTTGTGAACGGGAAGACATCGTACTGGTTGTCGAACGGGGCGATGATTGCCTGTATCGATGGAGTGTCGTACGAGATGAGTCTCTCTGAGATCCATATCTCCGGAGGAAAAACTATCGCGATATTTATGGAGTAGTTTCCGAATTTCTCGTTTTTGTGATCGCAGTAATCCAACAGTGGCACATAGATACAACTCGTGTAAATGTTAGGGTCAATCATCAGTCGTTTGCTGTGTTATGTCAGAAAGTGCAGGTGATTCCAGTGAGATTAGGTCCACTAAATTGCCGCTGCGTACTCCTGGTTCCAGAGTGATGGGATCTGCGGTACCATTGAACACTCGAAAAGGTATTTTTCCTTTATCAGTAGTGTCCACTATTATACGGGGACTTGCACATTGTGAGGCGATCATATAATAAGGGCCGGGTTGCAGCATGGCAATGTGGGTGTTGCTTCTTAACTGTGGTGCGGTGGCCCATAAGATCTCCTCCTGTCCCGGCTCAACTGTGGTGGTACTTGATAATATTACCGCACACGTATCGTACAATGACGATGCTGGTCCGAGAGGGATTCGCCGGCCGTGTATGTCGAGTTCCTGTTGTCTGCAGTGTATGATGGCTTCGCTGGCATTGAGGAAATCAGAGCCAAGTAGGGCGTCGTTATGAATAGAGGCGATGACAACTCTCTGAATGAATTGCATTTCCTCTATTTGGATAACTAAATTAACTACACCGGCTACGGGTACATCCGCTCCCGTAGCCGTCTGTAGGTAAATATTTGTAGGCTTAAGGGGAGGCTTTTTATGAGGTGGGATGCTCTCATATAGGCGCTGGTTAAATACTGTGATAGAAGCACCAGTGTCGACGGTGGCACTGGTGGAAACGCCACTAAACAGACAGGCACATTTGTATATTACTTTGCGATGTACCTGCGGAAGAGTTTCCAATGATGCTGTCCGTGATAATGGCATTGGAGCAGCATCACTCTGTATGTATTCCGACTGTTTCCGTATTGCCTCTTGTAAGGTTGTAGATGTCTGAGTGACGAAAGGACCAGTTCGCCGTCGCCGCTGGTGTGTAGACCATGGTGAAGACGGAGGTGGGGGTAGCAATGGTGGTGGTGCTGTTGCTGTTTCGGTGTAGGCGGTGTTAGTGTAGACGGCGGCGCATACGGGATGACGGATAAGCTCTACATGCATAAGCCATTTCCTACAATGCTTCATAGGATGCTTTGGTGAAGTGCAGAAGAAACAATGACGTTGGTAAGGACGTGCATTTCACTGTCTGTGTGGGCGCTTGCGAATCCATGAGGCGGAGTGAATTGTCTCTCCTGAATCGCTGCTGTCTGTGGATGCGGAAGATGATGCTGGTTTGGGTGGTGTTCTGCATACCACCAGACGGCACCGAGAATCCAATGTCTTGGTGGCGGGACGTGGTGCTTTCAAAAACGTTGTCTTAGTGGCGGTACTACAACCTACTACTGCCATTTTACATAGGAAAGAAGGTTTGTTGTGTGCGGAAAAAAGAAGGGGATGTCCGTGCTGCGGATGGGGAAGCCGTACATTTTGGTGTGGGTGTGAAAGCTGATTTATGTGGATGATGGTTAGTCACGTTGTTGCGTGAAAGCCGCAGTTGAGCCAGGAGAAGGATACGGGCACCGAAGTGGCTCCTTGTGATTCGGTACCCTTAGACGTTTGACTGTTTCTCTGGTTGCTGCAGTCTGGAGCAGGCGTTGTAGAGGGAAATCAGTTAGGACACCGCTCCTACCAATGTCCTGGCTGACCGGTCACATCCGAAACAGGTGTTCGGTGGCGGTGCGGTGCTGGTAGTGTTTGCTGTTCTAAACTGTATGGTGGCGAGGTTGGTGCTGAGTGTTGTAACTAAGTTGGTGAGTGCGAAGATTTTTTTATTAATCTCTTCTATCCGCTCTCTCATGTTGCCGTTGTTGTTGTTTCGCTGGTTTCCACGCCCGGGGGCTCAGTTGTACCCTCCTCTACGGGCACGGCCCCTTCCTCCAGGCGCATGATTCTGACTGGGATTCTGCATATTCGGTGGTGATGGTGTCTGTGTGGTTGGTGCAGCTGATCTGGGGGGTGGGGAGCACTATCGGGTGGGGCGACGCCTGCACCTTTTATCTCGTTGATAGGATGGAGTTGGCGTCGGTTATTCTTCTCCCACTCTAGAAAGTTGTCAATGCGAACTGCGGTTGCCGTTAATTGCCAAACCTCCGTGGTCGCCGAGAAATAGTTTTTCTTTTAGAGCGGGCTCACCGCTTAATGCATCGATGAAAGTATCGAGATGCAAATGAATCACGCCCTCCATATTAGTCCTCGGATATGCGCGGGTAACTAGCCTCCTGATGCGACTAGCTAACTCAGGAAGAGTTTCTCCCACACGTCGTCGGAGATTTTTAAGTTGAAGACCATAGGTTTCTCCGAGGGCTGTGTCGCCAAATCGCTCCGTCAGTGCTCGTTCCAACTGTGTGTAGGTGGGTGTATAATCCGTTCCCAGATCCGCAAGAACTTGGAGGTCTTTTCCAGAAAGCTTTGCGGCGAGATATTCACCCATTTGATGGTCGTCCCTGTGGTTAGTCCGACTTATTATCTCGAACTGTATCTTATAATTGGTCCAGTCATTCTCCCCACTAAATTCGGGAGGGAGGATGACTCAGCCAAGACCGCGGGAAGAATGCAGTGGTTGAAATCCGGGTGGTGCAGGTATCTGGGAAGTCGATGATTGGATTGAAGTTGGTCGTGGTGCCAGTCGTGGTGGTGTTGGTGATTCCCGTCGATGCTGATGCCGAGGAGCCAGGACATGCATAGTCCAATTTAATGAATCCGCCCCGTTTGTTGAGCCATAGACCGGCATAGGTCTATGGACGGGAGGCAGATTACGGTGGAGATTGTGTGGTCGTTCCTCCCGAGGTGAGGACTGTTGTTCCTCATATGGCGGTGCTGCAATCGGTTGACTGTCGTGATGAGTTGCATGACTAATATACCGGCGAAATGGTGGTGCCGATTCCTCCCTATAACTCTGCAGCATTCCCCTTGAATATAGCATTTCGCTAGAAGGGGGCGGGGTGCAGGAGGTTGTCTATGTTGTCGATTATCACCCAGCCATACAGTCTCCGTAGATGACATGGGTGAACAATAGTAGTCTGAAGGGCTGTAAATATGCCCGTAATCGGGTCTTTGTTGGAGTCGTCCATGATTCGGCCCTGTTGGTGTTGGCCTGTCACGGATGTCCAATATGGTTCTGAATTCTGTTACCGCCTATGAGGCATCTCGAAAGGTGTCATCGCTAACAGGCAAAAACAGGTTATAGTGCAGAGTTGTTGATCCCGCTGAATTTCTGGCATAGTCGGTGAGCATGTGTGCCGAGAATCCGTCGTGTGAGGCTACCTCTTGATCTAGGGAGTCCTCGCTAAACGGAGATGGTATTGAACTAAGCTCACTATATGGTGTGGGCTTGAGTTCGCTGCACGTTATTACTGATGTTCTTCGAGCTCCACATCGGGCACCACTTGCAGCTCACTGGGTAGTGTCGGGCCGTTCCGGTGTATCATGTTGACTCACCACGCCGCAAGTGCACGACGAGTGATGATGCTGGTTAGCATCTGGTCTCGGGGTGACGGACCTTGTACGAGACTGCCCTGCAGGAAACAAAAAATGGCTCCTAAGGCCGGTGGAACTCAATCGTTCCGGTGGGGGCCGTGCGACCATCGTCGCGAACATGTGACGGTCGTATCGTCCAATGTGCGTGCTTCAATGCACGCAAAAAATGCACCATCGATGCTGATCAGCGACCTATTCGCGGCATTAAGGCGGAACCTGACCGGCAACAAATCTTCATGAGTAAATCCGGCTTTGAGAAAATCATCGAGAGACCAAACATTCGATTGCGCACCCGAGTCGGCGACTGTGTCAACGTCAACAAATGGCGACAACGGGGAGTCCATTGAGACACGAAGGTGCGTGCATGGGTGTTCCGTGTGACGAGCTCGACGCCATTCGCCAGCGTGAAAAATGTGGTGCTCAAGAGTGATGACCTCCGGTTTGCGAACATGTTTATGGCGTCTACGTCACCTACATCGTTTTACATTACTCCTAACCAAACCCACACAAGGAACACTACTAACTAGGCCTACACAAGAATTACTGGCAATATGTCCAAATGGGTCCAAATCATCCTCTATAGCGTTGGATTCCATGGACTGTCTTTCCTTAGCGCGATCACGTTTCGCCTTAACTCGCCAACAGTCTATACAACGTTCATGGGGCTTTGTATTCTATCCACTATGAAGCATACCGAACAGATGAAAAGTTTTTCCACAGTCTGGGCAAGAAGCCGTCTTGGATCTATTTGCGCTGTTAGGGATATTTGCAGAACTCTGGTTGGGCTGTTGAGACAGGAGCGTCGCTTGTGTTGTCGATGCATGACGGTACGACATAAGGACCGATAGTGTGGACGATTGGTTAGCATTCTGCACAGTCTCTCTGTTTTCGACAAATGCGATAATGTCATTAACAGATTTAGTTTGGATGTCACTGGCACTGAGGGCCTCACGGCGAATATCACTGTCAACTACCGTTTAACAAAACATCACGTATTGCCTCGTCTATATAGTAGACATCATCGTTACATTTACCACACTTCGTCCGAAAGTCACACGTCTCTGGCTTGCCTTGAACATAAGCAGCGAAATTATGGAACGGCTCGTCGGGACTTTGTCGCATGGCTGTCAAATCCGATCTCCAAACACCGAGGGCCACCGGTACTACCGCAAACGTCTTCATGGAGAGCAGGGCGTCAGTGATCGGTTTGCTAGTGAAATCGCGCACAGCACACAGGATGATGTTTCCGAGTCTCTCCGTGGCACATTCAAACAACTGACCCGATGCGGAGGCATTATCAATCCCGGATCATGAACGAAATGTCTCCCATCGATGGTGAAATGCATTCCATTCCTCGGATGTAATACCCATGTCGATCTTCGGCCGCATGAGCTTGGGACCTCTGACATGTGGCACGGTGGGCGTCATGGTATGAGCAAGGGCATGGTTGTTGAGCATGGCGATTGTGATGGCTTCGGAAGTCGCCTCGTCTATCTCGTAGGTACATCCGGGAACTGAGCACTTGACGGCTACCATTGTTACGGCATAAAGAATAATGCCTTGTCGTCTTCAAATATGTTTTATTGTCGAACGATGCCATAACCTGGCAAGAAAACAATAACAACATTAACTAAGTAAGTTAGATAGGCCAAATCTAAAGTTACGAAAATAGGTAATTATGAAATTAAATAGGCCTATATAAATAAACGATATGTGAAGATGACAATGAAACAATTATGAGACGATTACACAAACACTACATATAAATATAGCGAAATACCTTAAATGTTAAAGCTGTCAAGATGTATAAGTTAAATTGTAAAATAAATTGAATTACTTCTTATTCTTCTGTAAATTACCCTCGGGTCACTCATGACAAGTATTTACGAACCAATAATACTGGAACCGGGAAATCTATACAACGAGGAGTATAAAAGGAGCGAAGAACTGAGAATCGAGACCACATGTCGACGAGAGAGAAAGGATGTGTGGCCAGAGCAGTATAAGACGTGGGCAACTGCTTACTGACTGCTGGTTATCATACAACCACAGTGGTGCCTCTCGGATTCCAGCTCTTAGTCTCTGGCACACAACCGCCACATCCGCATCTAAGTTTTTGTATGCTCTTCGGAGGATATCACCCGAGGGCAACTAAATAAATTAAGAAGGAACCCTCACTTCCAACAACTTCAGAGGAGCCTTCTTGCGGATGGGCCTTGTAGCCCCGATGTAAAGACCTCGTAGCATGTAGAATGAGTGGTGATTCTTGGTGGACAACTTGTCAGATCTGAAAGTGGCAATCAAACTCCGCGTGATGTATCATGTGTAACATTTAACTTTTAGACCACAGACTAGTGGGACTTTGCCTCATGCGCCGCATGAGCTGTGCAGTACAGCATGTACTGTGTACACGGAAGAAGCACATGCATCATCATTTAACTTTCAACTGTAGTCCTTCATTACTACAGGGCAGCTTTCAACTTCTGCTACAGCACGGAACTTCTTGACACACTGTTGAAATTTAAGTCATGTAAGTTAATATGACTATCTAGTGGACATCTGCAACCGCAATCGTTCTTCTTCACCATCTGAGAGTGAGCCACATCAACAGTTCACCTTCGGATATTGCCCAGCAACTTCAGAATCTTGCAATCTCGCATTCCTCCTCTGTAACGCATCATCTACAGTGATCAATGAACTTGTTCTGTATCGATGACTAATAGGTACTCATCTAACTATATTTTTATATTTTTGTATTTTTAAACTTATTTATAGGTACTAATGACTAATAGGTACCGACCTGTCGACTAAGACCGCATTTTATAGTTTATATTTTTACTGTATATATTATTCTTATTTTGTGCTTATGACTAACGAGCACCACAAGGTCATGTGGCCTTATTTATTGTCAATACTGTGATAGTTAGCAGTAGCCATCCCAGTGATTTGTTTTGTTTATTTTATATATAAAATACTAGGACCGCAATACGCTAGGCTACACTATACAGCAACAATAAATGCGCATCACCTTTTTCCCCCAGCATCACTTTTTCACTGAGGTCACTGATCAGGTTCTCACAAAGCGAACCTGACATGAGATCGACTAAACCTGGCTATTCTAGCTCGATAGGATAGGTTTAAAAGTAATTAGAGATGATCGCTCTTTAGGAGTCATTTATGTAAGCCTCTTTTCCGGATGTAGCGGGTATGTAACACCGCACACCAGCTAGGTGGTATAAATTGGTCATGTATCTTAGGGCCTCTTTAGTAATTTATGAGCGATTGTCTCTTCCTACCCTCCTCCAGATGCAATGCTTGTATAATTGTCTGGACCTACTTTCGACACATTGGTGCGATCCAACTCTAGAAACTATTGGGGTTTCCGAGCGGTGAAGACTAAAGTGTCGATTCCGTAAACACTCCCTCTGTATCCTCGGATACCAGCTAACGTAAATATCCATGCCAAAGTAGGAAGCACTGCGAAAACATTATATTATTTTAACTGGCCAGCAGTGCATCTCTGGGCATTCTTAAACATAACCCTAATGCCAGGTAAACATTAGTCCCCGGGTTCAGATCTTATGTGATCTGTCCCTGCCTGACACACCAGGTGATGGACGGGACGTGGAATCTCCCTCTAATCTTCACAGTGACTGGGTATGGTCTTGGAACCCACAACGCCCTCTCGGGAAGGTCACTATAGTTGGATATCTGTCTCCTCCTCCCCACCACAAAAGTATATATGCGCTTTTCCATTGCTTATGTAAATATGTATTGTCTTAGTAATGTTTATGTGGTTGCAGTGTAGTATCGTTATATGATTCTGGATCATTATATGATTCTGGAGCTGCTGCACCATGACATGTTCGCCCACTGTCTATTTGAGGGGGATGCTCTGTAAGGTGACCATATGGAAACCGAGCATTTCCGCCAGTCAGGCTCATGTATCTAAAAAATAGGTAGGAATCCCTGCCACTTGCGCCCTAAGCATGGAACATGGACTGAACAACTAAGGGTTAGTTTAGGATGTAGCAGAAGGACCGCATAAATAATGTGGCAACTACCAATGCAGTATCTTTAACCTACATAAGATGACGGTGTTGAATTCTCCAGAAATTATCCACCCCAGCATGCACTACAATAACATACAGTTTCACTAGGTTGACACACACTACACACTTAACATATGTTTGAACAAGAGCGTGGGCCTTTTTGCCAGCTCTCTTCCTCCGTTTCAGCATTGAAGGCATTTTCCTGTGACGGAGGCCCACACGAGGCACTTTCCTCTCACAATAATAATAATATTTTGTTAGTGGTATAATGGTTTATATTAAACCTCATAAGTGACTGTGTTAGGACTCTCCCTTGCAGGTACACTATAACTATGTTCACAATTCAGAACAGTGCATTTCATTTTGTTCGGGAAACGTTCTAAGTTATTTCTGAGCTGTACCGTGCACAAATCAAATTACCTGGAAGAACAATACATTGTAACATTCTTAATTATTGTTGCTGTAAACCATTGTGATATATAAGGGTATAAGCATCATCCTATCGCACGGTCTCGCCCTACCGCTCTCCTCCCGTATCGAGTACTGTGCTTGCAGGCTATGATATCAACACTCAGTTAACAAGACGTCCTAAATATAAATGGACTGTGGGTCTCAGCCAATGAAATTGCTCGATAAGAAATACACGATGACCTGATTGGTTACTCTCAATCCTATAAGCGTAATGTTACTTCACGCAGGAGATCAAAGGTCTACAAGTACGGCCACATACAGTGGAGCGATGTGAGTTGGCGTATGTTATTCCGATGGGATATAAGTAGAAAAATACAAATGCAAGCAGTAACTCGATATTATATGTAGTGGTGGTGCCTACTGGAAGGCTATTTTCCCTGAATACCACTAAATAGCCTAACGTTAATGAAATTATCTGAAACGGCTCATCGGACAGTTAAACTTTAGAATCTGTTGACTAATGTTGCTGTAAGCAGTTGTTACATAGATAACAACAGTCTTCAACAACATTGGCTGCAATATATGCAGCAGAGATTTCGACTCCGCAATAATTATTAAGTTAAAGTTTTGAAATCAGTGTGATAAGGGTTTGCGATCTATGCTTGCGTGATATATTTATGTAATTTGTTTGTGGCTATATTTAATTTGAATTTACTACTGGAATGACTGGCTTGGTTACGGAGTCAGTCAATCCAGTGGAAAATTTTCAAAAGTACTCTTCCCTTAGTATAGAAATACACAATCCTGCAGACCACTGCATGGACGTGGTGTGCGCGTGCGTGCGTGCGTAAGTGCGTACGTGCGTGCGTGCGTGCGTGCGTGCGTGCGTGCGCGCGTGTGTGTGTGTGTGTGCGCGCACGCGCGTGATAGCTGCTATCTATACAAAATTATTGTATGTCAACTGCCTTTTCGTCTTCATGTTTCATAAATCTTAGGTGCACATCGCCACTGAGATCTACAGGCACTTCGCAACCTAAAAAGTATGCTGAATTCATTGTGACTCATACAAACTCTTATTCAATTCTTGAAAGCTTGGTGAAATTACACATTTTTTTCATCTGCTTTTATAGCAAGGCTGGGAGATCAACCATTACCAGGATTGACAGAATATGTCTGAACACGTCATGCCCCTGTACAATTCCGTCAACATCTCGAGCAATGGTGACTATATAAACAACTGTCCCGATTGGATGGGAGTTATGTCATTATCAATATTTGAATTATGTTCCTCCATTAACACTTTCATGCCTCATTACCCTTGTCAATACATCTACATGCCAAACATTGGCGATAGTGTAAGCGCTGTTCTGATTGCTTGACAGTTATGATGTCATCAATATTTGAATTAGCCCCCACAGCTTCATGGCTAATTACATATGCCAAAAACTCCACAGAGCAAATATTGGCGACCAGCGACTATTTCGATCTGTTTGAAGTTATAACATCATCAATATTTAAATTAGCGTCCAGGCCGCCTACCACCTTCATGGATCATTGCACATGTCAAGCCCTCCACAGAGCAAACATTGGCGACCGTATAAGCATCTGCCATGGATTGGCTTGGAGTCATAGCGTCATCAATATTTAAATCAGGCCATGCCCCTAGCACTTTCATGGATTAGTGCCCATTCATATAGCTCTACAGGCCATGGCACAGGGATGGGCGCATAGGCTGATTGACTGAGAGCTTATGATGTCATCGATGGCGTCATCAATATTTGAATAGGCCATGCCCACTTTTTTCGCCAAAGATAATCGAACCTGAATGGTCGAGAGAGAAAAATAGAAAAGGCTCTCTACCAATTCTTTGTAGGGAAGCACTTGGGCCTGGCCTAATTCAAATATTCATGACATCATTGATGACGTCATAAGCTCTCAGCAAATCAGAATAACCGTCCATCACATAGCCTTTCTACTCACATATACAGATCCTGTACAGGGTGAGAGTAATCAGCTACAATGGATGAATCCAATCTGTCACTCAGTCACTACGCGGCCAGACTTTATAATCAATTACGTCACATGTAGGCAGATGTCACAATCAAAATACGTAATGAATGACGTATCTAAGTCTTGGAACACGGCCTCATATTAATAAGCGTCTCATGATATATGGTTTTCCTCTTGGAGTCAATGGATGGTGGTTCCTCAAGACCGTCTGTCCTAGAGAACCGCCATCGTTTGGAACCAATGGGGGCAGGGGCGGGGAATCCTGTCTGCGCGGTTGCCTATATCTGTGAAATCAGGCAAACATAAGCGGGACGCAGACGGCCAACATTTTCTGACTTCCAACAAAAACATTGTTTTGTGTAAATGGTTCTCTTGAGCCACGCACGTGCAACAATTCCAGGCTAAATTCTTCTTTCTCTCTTGACAATAAAAAGTCAGTAGACTCCGCGGCTGGAATTCAATAAGGCGGTTTAAACCTCGGTTTAACATAAACCTGGTAACAAGTTAACAACTCGCCACATAAACCAGGTAGTAACAGATTTATTACCAGGTTTATGCTTAAACCTCATCCGTATTCAGATACGAGGTTTAAACCAGGTAACAGCTAGACCAGGTTTAAGCCTGGTTTAACCATGATTTTTTTTATCAGCATTCGTGTACCCAATTCGGAGATTTAATAGAAATTTTATATTTACAATCTAAACTAACAATATATATGGGACATGGTTTATTAATAAAATATATTAATACACAAATAGGCATACTAATAAAAAGTGGTCATAAAATAAATCAGCGCTATTCAGAGTATAGAGAGTATATAGAGTAACACGATGAGAGGCTGTTTTGTAGATTTAACACAGCAATGAATGGTTCGGTTATCGAGCAAGTCACTCCGGTGGTGAATACCCAAAATAGTCTTTGTCGCGATATGAATGAATATAACTGTCTATTGTTGAAAATAAGGTTGTTCTGTATTTCAGTTTAAAAAATGACTACCTTATGTACAGCAATAACCCATTTCTAAGAATACCAATCTGACATTTTTTATAATCAGTTATTATATATTTATTATAATCTAAATCCTGATGACCCCCACAATATGACCACTATAATTTTAGTACTTTGTTATTGAGATGGCGGTACAATAACAGTAATAATTTTGTCATTACTAATTATGAAGTACGTGTAAATAATAACTGTAGCTTTCATAATAATTCTAAGTTACTACTACTACTACTACTACTACTACTACTACTACTACTACTACTACTACTACTACTACTACTACTACTACTACTACTACTACTACTACTACTACTACTACTACTACTACTACTACTACTACTACTACTACTACTACTACTACTACCACCACTACTACTACTACTACTAATACTACTACTACTACTACTACTACTACTACTACTACTACTACTGCTACTACCGAAAGCACAAACAGTGGTTATATAACTAGATAAATACCAAAATATGTAATTATGAATTGATATATAATGTCTGATCGCCATAACATTTATAATTTCTGTAAATTCATATTCCCCATATGCCATTATATGGCCTGGGGTGTAAATAAAATAATCTGAATCTGAATCTGAATCAGATAATAAACAACGAGGTCACATAAATACATGTCGGACGTCAATCTTATTATGCATATGAATGGGAGAACTCAGTGACTTGGCAAATTTAAAAGTACCCATTTTTACACTTAGCAATATGAGTTAAACTACCCTACCCCAGGTTAAAATTTGTATGATATTTGTTGTAAGGTTTAGTACATAAATGACCTTCTTGAAATCGGTTTATATTGTTACCAGGTTTATTAACTGGTTTAATTTTTAGAAAGGTGATATTAACATGTGTGTAAAGCCATTTTTATATTGAAACAGTGTTTTAAGTCAGTGTTGCGGGTTTAAACCTAGTAATAGCTAACTCAGGGTTAGCTCTTTAAACCAGGTCTAGCTAAACCGTCTTATTGAATTCCACCCCCGCATGTTCGCCTTCATCCATGATGTGGCCCGCCAATTTGAATCACATGAGCGCAGGGTGAACGCCGATTAGTCAATGATAAACAATATTTTGCAACTCTGTTAGCAAACACCGCAGACGGCCAACAATGTTTCGATGGACACCGCACGCGACAGAACAATGTTAGGCGATATTAAATATATGAGAAAACCTGCTCTAAGGGACACCTCTATATAAAGGACACCTTAGTCAACCCCCCCAAAACCAGAAAACAATGCATTTGACCATCTATATAAAGGACACCTGCTCATAAAGGACACTTTTGTCTGTCCCCATGGTGTCCCTTATAGACATTTTATACTGTATTATTAATAATTCGATCCGAATCCGGATCATAATCCGGATAATTAGTTTCTGGCCGTACTGTGGAAACCCTAGTGTAGTCCTGGATCTTTGCTTTGTTAAATTTGAACTAAATCGGAGCAGTAGTGTAGGAGAAATGCATGCATTTTTAATAATTTGATCCGAATCGGGATCCGAATCCAGATATTTTTATCAGGATCACGGCAAATCTTAGAAAAGGCACATCTGCATATCTATCAGTGAGGTATTGAAGTAGGCCTGTATACCAAATTTCAGTAAGATATGTTAACTGGTTCCAGAGATATGTCGCTG
>CM067363.1:43275620-43303120 GCA_034401795.1 Chaetoderma sp. LZ-2023a | reverse complement strand
AAAATTTTACTTTGTCTTTTGCTGCTTTACCTCAATCAGATAGCAGGTATTTCTTCTGCACATATGGATTCTATATAATTAGTATTTTGTTTTGAAATATGTACTTGTATGTAAATTAGGACAACATTAAGCTCGCCTCTGGTAATTTTAAAATACGCTTTAAATCTGTCGTCGTGTTCATTTAGATCTCTCACTAAACTCAACAATTTCCCCCCAACTTCTTCCTCTCCTATAGGATTAGATGAACCCAGAATTCTCTACGTGTCGGCTGAATAGCTAATAGCATGTATGTAGTCATCACAGCGTCGTCCAGGTCATCTTTCACATTCATGCATAATTACTTTTTCTACATCCATCATTATAGCTGAAATTAAGGCTACAATAATGAGAAAGTGTCGTTTAAAACGACACGAGACATAACCTTTAGTTTAAGGACGCATTCCTTTAGGTGGATGTATACATAGTTGTGTGACCGTTACCCTGTCTGCGATGAAATAGAAATACCATGAGTTGACGCAGGCGGAACGCAGTGATCAAAGCAACGTATTTGGTCTGACCGCAGCCTAATACTTTTTCGTTTTTTAACGCATTCTATTAATGCCATCATTTGCTCAATGCTAAAATTGTCATTTCGCTACTTTGACATTGTTGAGCTAAATAGATCTACTGTTAAATACTCGTTGAATGAAATTTGAAGTAATGATATAATAATGTAGGCCTACTATCATGAATGCTCTTTCTTTTGTTAGACAGCGCACGTGCCGAGCATGCTACCCGATCAACCTTGTTTAAGCAGGACTTCTACGCGTGGGGATAAACGCGCGATTCTTTACCTTCTTGAAATGCGATCATCAGGGTTGTTTATTACACGAGGACAAACCCGTTTTATTCCGCGTACAAAACATAAGCGTGATTTGGGTGTACGCGCGATGATCAGGCTTTATGAATTCGGACCATGATGTTTTGTCCCGAACCTGTTAGAACTTCTAGCCACCTATAATAATGTCATAAATCTGGAGATTCTACCTACAATAAATCGCACGGATTGCATTACATCCAAACATATCTTTACAATCTAACATGAACGTTACGATTCGTATAAGCACATAGCCACCACCGCAATGATCGTGCAATAATAAGCTATTCAAGATAGCAAACGAGTTGTATGAAGCGACTGTATTTCTTTAGCGACCACTTAATTTAAGGCCTAAAGTGCATCAGTTATAGAAAAGGCTGATTGTATTGTTTTTCAGTGGAACCATGACGTTCCTAATTGACAGCAGGTGGTAAAGTGTATATTAATATTGGCCGCACGGATAATTATGGTATATGCATATTATGTCCTAGTGACGAGGAGCAGACGACCATAAATTACTCTGGAATAGTGTATAGCATTGTCTGTATGGGCAAACATGATGGATAATTAGGATTTAGGCCTATTCATGCCTAGTGACGAGGACCAGGCGACCATAACTTATGCATTGGGTATTACCATGATAACTGTTACTTCACAGATCCGTTGACTATAATTTAATAAAATCTTTGACAATGATTTATGCATCATATTGTAGATATCGGATTGTCTTATGGGAAGTCATGACCCCGGTGGACGTCTTATATTTGCAAGTAAGACCTCAGTGAAATTCTCATATTTGAAAATACCAGGTGAGCTACGGAGTTGAGTAAAGCAGTTAGATACGTAGTAGTAGGATGCACTGGTTGACTTTGACCAGTGCTAGCAGTGGTACAGTTTCGCGGAAATAGGAGAGAAACTGGATCGAAACTGTAGTAGTATAGTAATCATAATAAGTTAGAATGAGGATAGATTGGATTAGGACCAACGGTTCTGAGTTGATGATATCTGTCAATAGTTGAAGATAAAAGTTGTTGCTGTGGGATTGGCATACACTTTTATGAAATTCAGCAGTCATTTAGGCCGTTAGTTTAGTAAATAATAGAGTGGTAAGAATAGATGTGAATCGATGGGAATCGAGAGAATTATAGGAAACAGACTGACATGTAATTGTTGACGGTCGGCATTCCGACTCCCTTAAGCAAGTACAACAACACCAGCTGGCAATGAGATCATACAGCTCATGTGCTTATTAACATTCGTTTCCTACAGGCTTATCCACGATAGGCAAGGGACAGGACAGAGGCATGGTAGCGTCCTGTAGGAATTAATAACACAATCGAAATTTGTATATCAACTATATGTCTATCAAAGAGAGGCATGCAACAACAACACATTCCGTAATGTTGTTAGTTAGCTGACAGATCGCATCAAATCAGAACCAGCCGGAACCGCTTTGTCAGATTGAAGCGTAGATAAAGCATGTTTAATAAGGAATTCCCAGAAGAGAAGCCCAGAGTTTGATTGGCCGGGATGACGTCATAATCAATGAGCATCTAGTCAAATTCTGTGGCAGAGAAAAATAAGGAACAAGTTTCAAAGTGAAATCGGGAGATAGGCGAACAGGGATTGGTCAGAACGACCAATAGAAATAGGTACGAACTTCTAGGAAGAGATAAGCAGATGTTGATTGGGGGACAAGAGTGTGTGGACCAATCAAGCTGTGGTTATAGCTACCTAGAAGGATGAAGGAAACGGAAACTATGTATTACGATATATATAGATCTATATATCGTAATATGTATAGAAGTGAGGAAAATGTAATTTGTATATAATAGGCACTTTGTCTATTGATTCTTTAATCTTTTACCATCGGTGATTCGAGTAGGTAACCTTCTACCTCTGCGAGTTCGCAGCGCAGTATAAGCAGTAGTTTAGAATAGCAGTTGCTAGAAAATCGTGTAATTAGTCTTAATGATATATATACAGTTTAGCCTTTTATCTTCGGCAGCAAAAGTCGAATTTGTTATAAGTATATTAGTAATAAATAGCCATAATAATATAAGTAGCGAGTCGAAGTTGTATTTTACTCCAGAAGCACGAAACATCATCGTGCCTTACCTGAATCGTTCTGATTAATCAGATAGGCCCGTATTGCTAACAAAATATCTTCACAACATCGGAAGAGGCGAGCCAGCAATAAGCGCCGCTACAGCGTCGGAAAGATAGATTGTCGCAGCAATCTATTAACCATCATAAGTCTTTCCGGAGTCGTAGTGGTCGTCATAATCTTGTGTAATCGGAGACCGAAAATCTTCAATATGTTTGATAATCGTGCACGCTTGACACATTAATACATACAGCATTGCACTGACCACACCCAGTAGAGCACTCTAGACCACTCTTTCTGCAAAAACATCGTCTGTTCCTACATCCCATATTAGAGTAACACCTAACAACCTCCAGCAGTCCTATTGGGGCTGCTGCTTCCTTGTCTGTTATCTATATTTGACAGAACACGTATATCATGTTCATATCATCTTCAGTCTTCTGGTTTCATATGATCTCCAGGTGCCACCCACTTGTATGTACCGGTAGACGCACATACTGTGGAATTTGGCAGCTGCTGAGGTTAGGAGGAGCACCGCAGTCTGGCTTCACACATGATGTACTACTGCCTACCTTCTGGTGGAAGCGTTGCACTCTGAGGAAATCTATCTTGTCACCTGATTGACTTTTGTATTATCCCCTGCCGCTATGACATATTTTGTGCTGTTTGTATCTTTAAATATTTCAGCCTGTTCCTGTAACACTTGACTGGTGTGCATTAGTTTCGATGCAACGTCCATTCCCAATACATATATGCATGATGCCGTGTGGCACCCAAGGATAGCCTGAACAAAAACGCAGTTACATATTTGTAGGCTATGTATACTTCTCAGGAGAGCAATATTCCAGCATCGTGATTCATTTTTCGTGCTATACCGGGGGTGAGGCCGAGGTATATATTAGGTGTGGTGGACTGTGAGAGTGGAAACAGGGTAATACCAGAATGTCTGTCATCTGCAACGAAGAAAGTTGGTTTAGTCGTTCTCTCATCAATGCCAATTGGAGTTTGCATGATTAGTAGATCAGCATCCACCTTACCATGTTCTATGTGACATCCACGATGCGCTAGGGTAGCACCGAGCATGGTTATGAACCCTTGTTTATTCTCATTGCTGGAAAGGAAGTCTTCCTTTCGTCCACTGAAAATTATAGAACTTGATAATTCTAGAGTTGCTGCAAAACGCATCCATGTCATTCACTGCTGAGTTTTTCCATTTCTGCTTAACCCATGCAAATACTCATCAAACATTAGAACTGGCTAACCATAGTGATTTATACATATTTGATGTATTGCTGACATATCATCTCATATGTTGATCCACGATTCCATGAGATCCTGTTCAGAAATGGCATGCACGCACGCACGCACACCATTTCATATGTATTGCACATCCCCTGACGTTACAGGCATATCTGCAGGCATCAGCTTCCAAACTGCATCACCAAAGGATTGTTTATGTGCTAGTGGATTTGTATATATATATATACAGAAATCCGGAACAAGATTATGAAAAACATTTTGGCAAAAGCATTGTCAAATATTCATTCATGAAAAAAGACCAAGAGGTTAGCCTAAGTAATAACAATGCAGTGAAAATAAAGGGTGAGGAGATACACATGGATCCGAAGCTTCTCTTTCAGAGGCTAGTGACTTAGAATATGCAATGAGTACCTGGAAGATGTATTTTATATTTCAGTATGAATTGTACACTTACCCTCTTGCACTCTACAGGAATATATATCGGGAATAAAATGTCACGATCCTTGACTGGAAAAGTTAAGCCAGATTAAAAAGTTTTCAAAAATTTAATAACAATTCATAAAATGACATCACAAATAACATACTATATAGGCCATGCACACAGCAAATCATTCGCTTACACATTCTTCCGTATTCATGCACCATTCAGACACAACCCACACATAATCCATGCATAACTCACACACAGTTCACACAGCTTACACACGATTCACATACAAATCACACAATATGTTCACACACTGCATTTACATACAATACAACTCGTCACGCGATTTTATAAGCAAACGTACGCTAGCACACCACCAGCAACTACACCTTAGAATGTACACAGCAGTACTAACGGACGTACGCACAATATATAATATATAACCGTAGGTATTAGATAGACAACATAATTATATATAAATTAAAACTAGATTGACAATACTATACACAATATAAACTACTAATACAATACAAATAATTATGGAAATGTTCACGGACTTGGTGGAAGAGTGCAGGAGGGTAAGTGTACAATCCATACTGAAATATAAAATACATCTTCCAGGTACTCATTGCATATTCTAAGTCACTAGCCTCTGAAAGAGAAGCTTCGGATCCATGTGTATCTCCTCACCCCTTATTTTCACTGCATTGTTATTACTTAGGGTAACCTCTTGGTCTTTTTTCATGAATGAATATTTGACAATGCTTTTGCCAAAATGTTTTGCATAATCTTGTTCCGGATTTCTGTAGCACACTCAACATTCACAGTGGCATCAGCCGTCACACCACTCACAATACTGTTTAGTGTTGGATTCTCAAGAGAAGGACCTCTGGTGGTCAAAGGACAAAGAACTCCTGTGTATCAGCCATCTCCTTCACCGGCCTTGACACTGTCCTCTCTTTGTGTTGTTCACTCGTCAGGTAGCTTACTGATGTCAGCTCCTACATGGCCAAGTTCACCTATCAGTGGGCATTGGTAGACAAACATGCATCTCAGTGTTTTCGTCATCCCACGTCTACTTCTCAGCTCATCTGTACTTTTAATACTCCTCATCAAGACATGCTCTATAAGCAAGTCTTGTGACAATTCTGTCCAATATCTGTCAGATCTTCTACCAACACGCATGCCATCTTGAAAGTACTTGTACGCATCTGAATATTGCTCAAGTAGGCGCTTGATGTTATGCAAATACAGGTGAACAGATTTGGTATAATTGTCGTTGCATGTAGCTGCCAGCCATGGCGGCATTTCCTGCATCGTCTTCAAATGCACCTGCCAATTACCAGTCCGCTCTACTTTGACGAATGTTTGGAAAATAGTCACAATTTTCAGCTATTGCAACCACAACTTGGCTGTGCATTGGTTCTACATGACATTTTACCTGCCAGTAGTTTCCGATTGATGGCCTGCATGACCTTGTAGTTCTGAAGTTGTCTAATGTGATTCACTCATCCGTTATATCATCATACAGTGCTCCTGCAGCAATACGGACTTCTGACAATGGCGTAACATCTGCCTTTCGCTAGTGGTTTGGTCAGATTCAGTTGCGGTACATTCAAAATTTCACGAGAAGACGCTGCTCTAACTGTGCCTTCTTGCTCATCTCCCGCCTGACTTGCTGTAGGGTGTCGTACTGGTATGCCAAAGACATGTGACTTTAGCATGGCACTGAGGACCCTGGAAATCGATTCCCCCTCAGGATATTACCTGTGTTGCTCATATATGTGCACTCCAGCAATTCCAGCAGAACCGTGTCTGCAGTAAGGTGTGCAATAGAGCCTAAGAAACTCATTTTTGCATGGTATCGACCAAATCTCAGTATAATCGACCAGATCTTATTATTTGCTGGTGCACTCTCCTGTATTGTTAGAGCCTTACCCCAAAATGGCTTGGCAAATGCTAGAACACATGTGACCCCATAATGTCTCGCATGCGAACTGACATACAGCACATACATGTACATGTACCGCAACAAATTGCAACAGACAAGCTACAGCAAAAATTATTTTCCCTGATTATCTCAGAAAAGCAATTAACACACACAAAACCTAAAAAAAGTTCCAGTAGTATTTAACGGTGCCTAATTTGTATAACTCCAAGATGGCAACCAGAATATTTGACATTATATAGTTTTAAAACATTTTAAATTCTAATCAAGCTATTTTAATGTTAAAAGATGGTAATGGTGTATCACCTTTAAGCATTGAAAATAAGCTTGAATAGAAGTGAAAATAAGGTCAAAACTGTAATATCAAATATTATGGTGGCCATCTTGGATTCCTGTAAATTATGCGCTTTTCATGCCTTAGATTATACAGGACGTTTTATGTTTTATTTATATGTATATATGACTTACCTAAGTGTGGCTTAACACCGTTAAACATTACAAATAATTTGATTAGAAGTAAAAATGAGATGAAAAATGTGCAATTATAAATATTGTGGCGGCCATCTTGGATTTATGCAAATTAGGCACTGTTCCACTACTTCGATTTTGGAAGACTTTTAATATGTCCTTTTATTTGCTTTTCTGAGAAGAATAGTGATAAAATAAATTATGTTGCAATTTGTGGTGGGTTGACCCACTATTTTTCATATAAGGACTGGACAATATCAGGGATTGTAAAATGTCATCAATATCCTGGTACACATTTTGCGCTTGATGTTTATTAAAGTTACTGCTGCCTATTAAAAAATGTTTTTTACGCCTCCATTATATTCTAGAACGCTTACACTGGCCGCGTAACCAGTGCACGCTAGCGCGTTAATCACTGACGCGCCGCTGTAAAATAGAAGCCAAGTCTATTTCACCTATGCAGGCGACAGAATGTGCGTGGCCAAGATTTTTATAGATAAAATATTTGTCTTATGCAATTCATGAATCCCTTTCCTCGCTCAATCATATGACGTCATAATTAACTACGTGACGTGTAGGCTGACGTCATAATCTTGAAATCATGAATGATTCAATACAGTCCATCTAATAGTCTGACAGGTTGTTCGAATTGTATGTCTTTTACTATTTAATAAACATTCTGTCGAATATTTTGAAACTAATTTGACTGGGCGCTGTTGCTGCCATATATATATATATATATATAAATATATATATATATATATATATATATATATATATATATATATATATATATATATATATATATATATATATATATATATATATATATATATATATATATATATATATATATATATATATATATATATATATATATTCTGGCAATTGATAGTCATGGAGTTCAGAGATCGACCGATCCCAACACGAGCGAGGTGTGGTTGGAGCTTAGCTAGAGATGGGCGGGCAAAGCTAAAATTGGAAAGGTCAACCGTGGACTTTTGTTAACCAATTTTCATTGCCTTCATTAGCCTTTGGACCGTTCCAGGTTTAGCTATGCCCCGCCCATCTTTACCTAATCTCCACCCACACATCGCGGTGTTGGGATCGATCGATTCTTGAACTGCCTGACTATCAAATTCCAGAAAGATATACTGGTAAGGTGTTAATATTTTGAAACTAATGGTGATGTCGATGCCTATGTGAGCATTCAGTCAAATTAGTTTCAGAATATTCAACAGCATACTTATTAAATAGTTAAGACATACAATTCATGCAACAACGTTGAGCCCGTCATCAATTAAGCTTTTGTAACGAACCTATATGCGCCATTCATATCGTCATTAATTTTCACGTCATCCTACGCGTCAGGTAGTTGATTATGGCGTCATTTAATGCATGTATAAACTGGAAAGGACCGTTCAATTAATTACCTTACCTTCAATAAAATATTGGGCATGTATAATTTGGTGAATGAAATGTAATAAATAACGCCTTTTTCGCCCATTTTCGTCATAGAGTTTGAGAAGCATCCTGAATTATATGGTCCACAATACAATTTCATAAAGATACTATGAGAAAGGAGACTCTATGAGAAAGGAGATTCTATGAGAAAGGAGACTCTATGAGAAAGGAGACTCCATGTCGGGCTCTTTCTGCTTGGCTAGAAATTCATGCGGTTAAATAAACGTGCCCCGTGTAGATGTAATACGCGCGTATGGCGTGCGTAATCGTTTGTACGCGTAACGCACGCCTTGGGTTTTGTTTCGGTGTAATGCGACTTGACAGTTTAGCGGTGGGGTGGAATTATGGGGCGATGTTTCCAGGAAGGTGGGCGCGTGCATTTAGTTTAGGAAAACCCTCATAGCGACGTCATTTGGTTAGAATTTCCATTGCGTAATATTGGCGTAGTGCGTGTTAAAAATACGCAACGCGCTACGCTGTACGTACCACGCACTACGCATTGCGGGTACATGTGATAACTCCGGCGCATTTTCAATTAGTTTTATGTTTACGCACCACGCAATATGCATACGTAATACGCATTGCCCACTACGCGTATACGGACACACGTGTTTCCAGCTACATGCAAATATCACATATAATTAAGCTTGCATCGAAAATATACGCATACGTACACGCTTCACGCATACGCATGCAATATACGCGTACGCGGAAAACGGCCAGGCAGCAACACCGTAAAGCAACACCTTTCTCAAAATGTGCCTCAGTTAGTAGATGCCAGAAATCTCCGCAATCTATATACTAGTCTGTCATACCAGTGATATGGAGTCCTATTTTCAAAATATGACTTGCTAATTAGTTAATAAAATCCCTATTGGTATATAATCTCATTGGACCAAAAATATAAATATTCGTTTACCTTTTCACAGTATACAACGCAACACACATTTCATTTTTTGATCTAAACATATTTTATTGTAACAATTGCACAATGGGATCGGGCACAAGTTCTTACAACTTAGATTTGCCGTCTCCCTACAGAATTATTATAAGCAGCCAATGATTGAGAACACTAAACCGAGGTGTAGGGGAGAAAAACGATGTAAACAGATTAAAAAAGAATAGGAAAGAAAAGAACAGCTCCTTCAAACACTGTCATTGTCGGATAGCAGTTAGCCATTAATATATTTCTTTACTATATGGCACGCGTTGCTTTCCTACAACAACGACTATATTGAAATATTTGTATGATGAGTTTATGAAAACGAAATATAAAAAATGCACTTACCTGAGAATATACAAAAAGTAATCTCTGAAAGCAGTTGTGGAGAAATTCAGTCTTGTTACTAGTCTGAGATATTTTTACAGAATAACAAGCATGACATAGCGATTGGTCGCGGTGGTAGCGAGATCGTCTAGTAATCTGTCTTGGGTTCCGTGGGGAAACCCCTCCAGAGCGCCCTGGGCGTGCAAAATCGGCTTTTCATGTTTTTGCGTGGCCGCTCACGGCTACGCTTATATTCAGGTTGTGTCTAGAATTGCGTATAGGCGCGGCCATTTTGCGCAAAGGATTGTGGTCTCCAACAGCTAACTACAGAGATAGATAGAGCGCGCCTCTATTTTTAGTTGGAACCATAGATTTAGGATATATATTGGCTAGATCTCTCATACGCATACGCTCACTATGGGGGGAATGGGATAGATGTCTCGACCGCTGGATCTTCACTGACTGACTGACATCTGACGCAGACGATCATATAGGTATATAGCCTCCAAAACTCAATAAATTCTTTTTTTTATTAATTGGAATAGAAATTCTGCTTAAATAGCATGCAAAATACGGAACTACAAATCTACGGCAAAAATAAATAGGGGAAATACGGTAACACGGAGGGGCGTTAAGAATTACAGAAATGCGTTAAAATCTAACACATACACCGCTGAAATTCCAAACATTTATGTACATATCATAATTATACGATAACTTCTATTCATTTTGGAAACTGCTCCCATAAACCGTTGCTGCACACATGTGGACAACTTTCAGCATTATTGTTTACATAATCTATACAAATCTTTCTTGTACTGACTGTGAAACAACTAGGCCTAGCCTTTGAAAGCAGAAAGATGTAAACATCTCTAACAAGTTAGAGTTTTTTTATCTCCCAGTTTGCGTGAAACCTGGCACCGTTTGCCATAGAAGACCTAAAAAATAAATCAAAACGTTTCCAAACCAAGGTAGAATTTCTGTTTTTCTTTGCAAATATAGTGCCTTATTTACATGTATGAGCTGTACTGTAAAACCGCTTACTGGATGGTATAGAACATCTAAAGAATAAATTAACATGTTTGCAAAACAAGACAGAATTTCTGTTTATGTTTTGTAAGTACATTAACTTGTTTATGAGCTGCATAACGTAGCCTAAGCAGTCGAATGACTTGTAAAAGTGAGCACATATTTTAGCAAGAGCGGTCAGATACTGTAGAGCCTTGCCGTTATAATCAATTAGTTCACCCACACCCACCCCACCCCCTCGCCATCATAACCGCCCCAGTATGGTGACGTCTCAGTCAAAATACGTAATGACTGGCGTAGCTATGTCCCCCAACAGGAGCATTGAAAAGACCTTCAGCTGTACGAATTGAAGAGCTTTACTATTGAATAAGCAGCAGCACCCAGTCAGATTAGTTCCAAAATATTCAACAGCTCAACCCCATAGTTACCGTGAAAAGGGGATTCTGGGAAGTCATGGTTCAAAGTATGTATATAAATCACGACGACAACGACGGATATGCGTGTAGGCCTATCATCTCTTTCCGTGGCCGCTCAGAGCTACGCATTCACTTGGTTGTGTCGAGAATGGATGGACCTTTCCACATTATCCATCCATCACATGACGTCATAATCAACTACGTGACGTGTAGAATGGCATCATAATCAATGACGTCATCATGACGTCATGAATGACTTAGGCAAGTACGTCACGGACGCATAATGGACCTTTCCAGTGTCAGCTAGTCCCCGCCCACATCTAGCTAAGCTCCACCCACACCTCGCTCGTGTTGGGAACGATTGGTCCCTGAAATACCTGACTATCAATTTCCAGAAAACTGGACAGATAAGCTGTTAAATATTTTGAAACTGATTTGACTGGGTGCTGTTGCTGCCGTAAGGGTGCTGTTGCTGCTTACGGCAGCATCAGCGCCCAGTTAAATTAGTTTCAAAATAGTAAACAGCATGTTTATTAATTAGCAGACATACAATTCTTACAACGTGTTGGACGATGAAGAGTTAAAGACGGGCCAAATAGAATCATTTATGACGTAATGATTATGATGTCAGCATGCACGTTACTTAGTTGGCTATGATGTCATATGACGCCATATAACCGAAGGATACAATTGGAAAGGTCCATTGAAGACGGACTATGAGTTGTAAGAATTGCATGTCTACTATTTAATACATATTCTGTTGAATATTTTGAAACTAATTTGACTGGGCGCTGTTGCTGCCATAGACAGCAACAGCACCCAGTCAAATTAGTTACAAAATATTCAACGCCTTACCTGTATAGATTTTAGGAAATTGATAGTCAGGGCATTCGCGGGGATCGATCGATCCCAACACTGCGATGTGTGGGTGGAGCTTAGCTAGAGGTGAGCGGGGCATAGCCGGCGGTGCCACTTTTCACTAGGGATTGTGGTCATTCACGTTCTCGCCAGATCTCCTAACACTAACGAGAGCGAGTTATAATTATTTAAGTCATATGTAGGATACCGGCACAATCAAAATACGTGATGAATGATGTAAATAGCTCCATCAGGAACATTGAATGGTCCATCAAGTGTACGAATTTTATGTCTTTACGATTTAATCCCCGGGATTTAATCAATCAATCAATCAATCAACTACTGCAAGTGACGTGATGGAGAACGGGTGAGGGCATAGAATACACCATACGGTGTGCATTCAAAAGATAGTCTCATATGAATTTGGCAGTGTATCAGTATATTGGATTCTTGTCTTTGTGCGGTGGTCCAGCGGAAAGACGTTTGGGTTGCTGATGCTATGCGGAATTGCAGGATGATGGTTCGATCCCCGACCGGGAAATGATGATCAACAAAGTAAACTAACAGGTGCACTCCGTAGGCGAGGTTAGCACAGAAATTGAAGTCATCGCGTTGCCAGTGCGTTAAAAAGCTAAGCAAGCAAACAATCTTTATTGACAGATCCAACATGTGGACATACAGACAATATTCAACATTCTGTTGGATATGTTGATACTAATTTGACTGGGCATTGTACGAATTGTATAGCCTTACTATTTAATCAACATTTTGTTGACAATTCTAAACTAATTTTCCTGGGCATTGTATGTTTTTTTAACATTATCAATTGCGTCTTACAAAAGCTTCACAGGCATCATATTCAAAATGCTTAGTGAATGACGTCTCTAGCTCTATCGTGAATATTGATTAGTCCGTCAAGTGTACAAATTTTATGTCTTTACTTTTTAATCAACATTCTGTTGAATATTTTGAAATTAATTTGACCAGGCACTTTGACCGGGCACTGTTACGGCCATAGACAGCAAAAGCACCCATTAAAATTAGTTTCAGGTTATTTAACACCTTACCTGTATAGTTACCTTGAAATTGGGATTCTGGGAAGTCGTGAATCAAAGTATATAAATTGATTCCAACACGCCGAAAGAACGGACAGAGCTTAGCTAGAAATGGACCCAACCTTTGAAATTGTCATGAATAAATTTGATTATTAAACGGCCAATACCACTTAGTAATGTGTGGTCCACAAACTTGTAATAAGTGACCACATGTTTTAGCAAGAGCATTCAGATAGTTAGCTTTGCCCTGCCAGACGCATGTAGACCCAATCGCAATGGAGCGATTCTCTTATGGAAAGAAGGTATAACTTACCAAACCTGTCACTCAAGTGTTGACGTCATAATCAATTATGTCACATGTAGGCTGACGTCACAGTCAAAATACGTAATGAATGACGTAGCTATGGCTATCAGGAACGTTGAAAAGTATGTAAGCTGTGCGAATTGTATGTCTTTACTATTTAATAAACATGTTGTTGAATATTTTGAAACTAATTTAATTGTGCTGCTGCTATAAGCACCGACAGCATCTAGTCAAATTACTTTTAAAATATTCAACAGCTCACCTCTATGGTTACCTTGGAAATGGGATTCTGGTAAGTCACGGTTGAAAGTATGTAAACCACAATGACGACGGCTATGAATATAGGCCGATCATCATCTCTTATTGTATTTTAACTGCCTCATGGGATAACTGGTCAAACCAGCCCCTACAGTGATCTTGTACAATGCCAAATTGCATGCCATGAGGAGACAGTTTTTGATAATGTACCACTGGAATGACTCTCGAGACAGTCATTCTCGATTCCAGTGGCAAATCTGCAAAAAGACTCTTCTCTTGGCCTGCAAATGGACATTCAATATCTAAATATTTTAACATTCTTCACCAAATTTAGACAGTAAAGGTTTAATATATATGACGGCAATACCAGGTACTGTGTCTTTTTCATTTCCCTTATGTATTATAGCATAAAACAATGGCCTGAACATTCGAGATAGTGTATGAATTTCCTGTGTTATGTCTCGTAGGGTGTAGGGACAAAGATTTTAATGTCGTGGACGCATTTTACTAGTCACTATATGTGTGGTAATTTTAATAGTAAAACATGTCTGATAATACCGTAGATCGTGAAAAATTAGACAAAATTCGCTAAAAAATAATGTGCGTGTAATTTTCATTAGTAATTTATTGTCCTTAATCCTTCACTGGGAAAAGATCCATGCATGCAATTATTTAGTACTAATTATAGACAACTGATGTTCCTAATTTCCCGTCAAAACAGCTGTCAATAACATTGTAACGGGTGGTTAGATATATACTGAGCCAAAAACTATGCGTCCAATCGATCCCGACACGAGCGAGGTGTGGGTGGAGCTTAGCTAGATGTGGGCGGGGACTAGCTGACACTGGAAAGGTCCATTATGCGTCCGTGACGTACTTGCCTAAGTCATTCATGACGGCATGATGACGTCATTGATTATGATGCCATTCTACACGTCACGTAGTTGATTATGACGTCATGTGATGGATGGATAATGTGGAAAGGTCCATCCATTCTCGACACAACCAAGTGAATGCGTAGCTCTGAGCGGCCACGGAAAGAGATGATAGGCCTACACGCATATCCGTCGTTGTCGTCGTGATTTATATACATACTTTGAACCATGACTTCCCAGAATCCCCTTTTCACGGTAACTATGGGGTTGAGCTGTTGAATATTTTGGAACTAATCTGACTGGGTGCTGCTGCTTATTAAATAGTAAAGCTCTTCAATTCGTACAGCTGAAGGTCTTTTCAATGCTCCTGTTGGGGGACATAGCTACGCCAGTCATTACGTATTTTGACTGAGACGTCACCATACTGGGGCGGTTATGGTGGCGAAGGGGTGGGGTGGGTGTGGGTGAACTAATTGATTATAACGGCAAGGCTCTACAGTATCTGACCGCTCTTGCTAAAATATGTGCTCACTTTTACAAGTCATTCGACTGCTTAGGCTACGTTATGCAGCTCATAAACAAGTTAATGTACTTACAAAACATAAACAGAAATTCTGTCTTGTTTTGCAAACATGTTAATTTATTCTTTAGATGTTCTATACCATCCAGTAAGCGGTTTTACAGTACAGCTCATACATGTAAATAAGGCACTATATTTGCAAAGAAAAACAGAAATTCTACCTTGGTTTGGAAACGTTTTGATTTATTTTTTAGGTCTTCTATGGCAAACGGTGCCAGGTTTCACGCAAACTGGGAGATAAAAAAACCTCTAACCATTATCTTTCTGCTTTCAAAGGCTAGGCCTAGTTGTTTCACAGTCAGTACAAGAAAGATTTGTATAGATTATGTAAACAATAATGCTGAAAGTTGTCCACATGTGTGCAGCAACGGTTTATGGGAGCAGTTTCCAAAATGAATAGAAGTTATCGTATAATTATGATATGTACATAAATGTTTGGAATTTCAGCGGTGTATGTGTTAGATTTTAACGCATTTCTGTAATTCTTACCGCCCCTCCGTATTACCGTATTTCCCCTATTTATTTTTGCCGTAGATTTGTAGTTCCGTATTTTGCATGCTATTTAAGCAGAATTTCTATTCCAATTAATAAAAAAAGAATTTATTGAGTTTTGGAGGCTATATACCTATATGATCGTCTGCGTCAGATGTCAGTCAGTCAGCGAAGATCCAGCGGTCGAGACATCTATCCCATTCCCCCCATAGTGAGCGTATGCATATGAGAGATCTAGCCAATATATATCCTAAATCTATGGTTCCAACTAAAAATAGAGGCGCGCTCTATCTATCTCTGTAGTTAGCTGTTGGAGACCACAATCCTTTGCGCAAAATGGCCGCGCCTATACGCAATTCTAGACACAACCTGAATATAAGCGTAGCCGTGAGCGGCCACGCAAAAACATGAAAAGCCGATTTTGCACGCCCAGGGCGCTCTGGAGGGGTTTCCCCACGGAACCCAAGACAGATTACTAGACGATCTCGCTACCACCGCGGCCAATCGCTATGTCATGCTTGTTATTCTGTAAAAATATCTCAGACTAGTAACAAGACTGAATTTCTCCACAACTGCTTTCAGAGATTACTTTTTGTATATTCTCAGGTAAGTGCATTTTTTATATTTCGTTTTCATAAACTCATCATACAAATATTTCAATATAGTCGTTGTTGTAGGAAAGCAACGCGTGCCATATAGTAAAGAAATTATGTTAATGGCTAACTGCTATCCGACAATGACAGTGTTTGAAGGAGCTGTTCTTTTCTTTCCTATTCTTTTTTAATCTGTTTACATCGTTTTTCTCCCCTACACCTCGGTTTAGTGTTCTCAATCATTGGCTGCTTATAATAATTCTGTAGGGAGAGGGCAAATCTAAGTTGTAAGAACTTGTGCCCGATCCCATTGTGCAATTGTTACAATAAAATATGTTTAGATCAAAAAATGAAATGTGTGTTGCGTTGTATACTGTGAAAAGGTAAACGAATATTTATATTTTTGGTCCAATGAGATTATATACCAATAGGGATTTTATTAACTAATTAGCAAGTCATATTTTGAAAATAGGACTCCATATCACTGTTATGACAGACTAGTATATAGATTGCGGAGATTTCTGGCATCTACTAACTGAGGCACATTTTGAGAAAGGTGTTGCTTTACGGTGTTGCTGCCTGGCCGTTTTCCGCGTACGCGTATATTGCATGCGTATGCGTGAAGCGTGTACGTATGCGTATATTTTCGATGCAAGCTTAATTATATGTGATATTTGCATGTAGCTGGAAACACGTGTGTCCGTATACGCGTAGTGGGCAATGCGTATTACGTATGCATATTGCGTGGTGCGTAAACATAAAACTAATTGAAAATGCGCCAGAGATATCACATGTACCCGCAATGCGTAGTGCGTGGTACGTACAGCGTAGCGTGTTGCGTATTTTTAACACGCACTACGCCAATATTACGCAATGGAAATTCTAACAAAATGACGTCGCTATGAGGGTTTTCCTAAACTAAATGCACGCGCCCACCTTCCTGGAAACATCGCCCCATAATTCCACCCCACCGCTAAACTGTCAAGTCGCATTACACCGAAACAAAACCCAAGGCGTGCGTTACGCGTACAAACGATTACGCACGCCATACGCGCGTATTATATCTACACGGGGCACGTTTATTTAACCGCATGAATTTCTAGCCAAGCAGAAAGAGCCGGACATGGAGTCTCCTTTCTCATAGAGTCTCCTTTCTCATAGAATCTCCTTTCTCATAGAGTCTCCTTTCTCATAGTATCTTTATAAAATTGTATTGTGGACCATATAATTCAGGATGCTTCTCAAACTCTATGACGAAAATGGGCGAAAAAGGCGTTATTTATTACATTTCATTCACCAAATTATACATGCCCAATATTTTATTGAAGGTAAGGTAATTAATTGAACGGTCCTTTCCAGTTTATACATGCATTAAATGACGCCATAATCAACTACCTGACGCGTAGGATGACGTCAAAATTAATGACGATATGAATGGCGCATATAGGTTCGTTACAAAAGCTTGATTGATGACGGGCTCAACGTTGTTGCATGAATTGTATGTCTTAACTATTTAATAAGTATGCTGTTGAATATTCTGAAACTAATTTGACTGAATGCTCACATAGGCATCGACATCACCATTAGTTTCAAAATATTAACACCTTACCAGTATATCTTTCTGGAATTTGATAGTCAGGCAGTTCAAGAATCGATCGATCCCAACACCGCGATGTGTGGGTGGAGATTAGGTAAAGATGGGCGGGGCATAGCTAAACCTGGAACGGTCCAAAGGCTAATGAAGGCAATGAAAATTGGTTAACAAAAGTCCACGGTTGACCTTTCCAATTTTAGCTTTGCCCGCCCATCTCTAGCTAAGCTCCAACCACACCTCGCTCGTGTTGGGATCGGTCGATCTCTGAACTCCATGACTATCAATTGCCAGAAAATATATATATATATATATATATATATATATATATATATATATATATATATATGGCAGCAACAGCACCCAGTCAAATTAGTTTCAAAATATTCGACAGAATGTTTATTGAATAGTAAAAGACATACAATTCGAACAACGTGTCAGACTATTAGACGGACTGTATTGAATCATTCATGATTTCAAGATTATGACGTCAGCCTACACGTCACGTAGTTAATTATGACGTCATATGATTGAGCGAGGAAAGGGATTCATGAATTGCATAAGACAAATATCTTATCTATAAAAATCTTGGCCACGCACATTCTGTCGCCTGCATAGGTGAAATAGACTTGGCTTCTATTTTACAGCGGCGCGTCAGTGATTAACGCGCTAGTGTGCACTGGTTACGCGGCCAGTGTAGGCGTTCTAGAATATAATGGAGGCGTAAAAAACATTTTTCAATAGGCAGCAGTAACTTTAATAAACATCAAGCGCAAAATGTGTACCAGGATATTGATGACATTTTACAATCCCTGATATTGTCCAGTCCTTATATGAAAAATAGTGGGTCAACCCACCACAAATTGCAACATAATTTATTTTATCACTATTCTTCTCAGAAAAGCAAATAAAAGGACATATTAAAAGTCTTCCAAAATCGAAGTAGTGGAACAGTGCCTAATTTGCATAAATCCAAGATGGCCGCCACAATATTTATAATTGCACATTTTTCATCTCATTTTTACTTCTAATCAAATTATTTGTAATGTTTAAAGGTGTTAAGCCACACTTAGGTAAGTCATATATATATATAAATAAAACATAAAACGTCCTGTATAATCTAAGGCATGAAAAGCGCATAATTTACAGGAATCCAAGATGGCCACCATAATATTTGATATTACAGTTTTGACCTTATTTTCACTTCTATTCAAGCTTATTTTCAATGCTTAAAGGTGATACACCATTACCATCTTTTAACATTAAAATAGCTTGATTAGAATTTAAAATGTTTTAAAACTATATAATGTCAAATATTCTGGTTGCCATCTTGGAGTTATACAAATTAGGCACCGTTAAATACTACTGGAATTTTTTTTAGGTTTTGTGTGTGTTAATTGCTTTTCTGAGATAATCAGGGAAAATAATTTTTGCTGTAGCTTGTCTGTTGCAATTTGTTGCGGTACATGTACATGTATGTGCTGTATGTCAGTTCGCATGCGAGACATTATGGGGTCACATGTGTTCTAGCATTTGCCAAGCCATTTTGGGGTAAGGCTCTAACAATACAGGAGAGTGCACCAGCAAATAATAAGATCTGGTCGATTATACTGAGATTTGGTCGATACCATGCAAAAATGAGTTTCTTAGGCTCTATTGCACACCTTACTGCAGACACGGTTCTGCTGGAATTGCTGGAGTGCACATATATGAGCAACACAGGTAATATCCTGAGGGGGAATCGATTTCCAGGGTCCTCAGTGCCATGCTAAAGTCACATGTCTTTGGCATACCAGTACGACACCCTACATCAAGTCAGGCGGGAGATGAGCAAGAAGGCACAGTTAGAGCAGCGTCTTCTCGTGAAATTTTGAATGTACCGCAACTGAATCTGACCAAACCACTAGCGAAAGGCAGATGTTACGCCATTGTCAGAAGTCCGTATTGCTGCAGGAGCACTGTATGATGATATAACGGATGAGTGAATCACATTAGACAACTTCAGAACTACAAGGTCATGCAGGCCATCAATCGGAAACTACTGGCAGGTAAAATGTCATGTAGAACCAATGCACAGCCAAGTTGTGGTTGCAATAGCTGAAAATTGTGACTATTTTCCAAACATTCGTCAAAGTAGAGCGGACTGGTAATTGGCAGGTGCATTTGAAGACGATGCAGGAAATGCCGCCATGGCTGGCAGCTACATGCAACGAAAATTATACCAAATCTGTTCACCTGTATTTGCATAACATCAAGCGCCTACTTGAGCAATATTCAGATGCGTACAAGTACTTTCAAGATGGCATGCGTATTGGTAGAAGATCTGACAGATATTGAACAGAATTGTCACAAGACTTGCTTATAGAGCATGTCTTGATGAGGAGTATTAAAAGTACAGATGAGCTGAGAAGTAGACGTGGGATGACGAAAACACTGAGATGCATGTTTGTCTACCAATGCCCACTGATAGGTGAACTTGGCCATGTAGGAGCTGACATCAGTAAGCTACCTGACGAGTGAACAACACAAAGAGAGGACAGTGTCAAGGCCGGTGAAGGAGATGGCTGATACACAGGAGTTCTTTGTCCTTTGACCACCAGAGGTCCTTCTCTTGAGAATCCAACACTAAACAGTATTGTGAGTGGTGTGACGGCTGATACCACTGTGAATGTTGAGTGTGCTACAGAAATCCGGAACAAGATTATGCAAAACATTTTGGCAAAAGCATTGTCAAATATTCATTCATGAAAAAAGACCAAGAGGTTACCCTAAGTAAAAACAATGCAGTGAAAATAAGGGGTAAGGAGATACACATGGATCCGAAGCTTCTCTTTCAGAGGCTAGTGACTTAGAATATGCAATGAGTACCTGGAAGATGTATTTTATATTTCAGTATGAATTGTACACTTACCCTCCTGCACTCTTCCCCCAAGTCCGTGAACATTTCCATAATTATTTGTATTGTATTAGTAGTTTATATTGTGTATAGTATTGTCAATCTAGTTTTAATTTATATATAATTATGTTGTCTATCTAATACCTACGGTTATATATTATATATTGTGCGTACGTCCGTTAGTACTGCTGTGTACATTCTAAGGTGTAGTTGCTGGTGGTGTGCTAGCGTACGTTTGCTTATAAAATCGCGTGACGAGTTGTATTGTATGTAAATGCAGTGTGTGAACATATTGTGTGATTTGTATGTGAATCGTGTGTAAGCTGTGTGAACTGTGTGTGAGTTATGCATGGATTATGTGTGGGTTGTGTCTGAATGGTGCATGAATACGGAAGAATGTGTGAGCGAATGATTTGCTGTGTGCATGGCCTATATAATATGTTATTTGTGATGTCATTTATGAATTGTTATTAAATTTTTGAAAACTTTTTAATCTGGCTTAACTTTTCCAGTCAAGGATCGTGACATTTTATTCCCGATATATATTCCCGAAGAGTGCAGGAGGGTAAGTGTACAATTCCTACTGAAATTTAAAATACATCTTCCAGGTACTCATTGCATATTCTAAGTCACTAGCCTCTGAAAGAGAAGCTTCGGATCCATGTGTATCTCCTCACCCTTTATTTTCACTGCATTGTTATTACTTAGGCTAACCTCTTGGTCTTTTTTCATGAATGAATATTTGACAATGCTTTTGCCAAAATGTTTTGCATAATCTTGTTCCGGATTTCTGTATATATATTTATACAAATCCACTAGCACATAAACAATCCTTTGGTGATGCAGTTTGGAAGCTGATGCCTGCATATATGCCTGTAACGTCAGGGGATGTGCAATACATATGAAATGGTGTGCGTGCGTGCGTGCATGCCATTCCTGAACAGGATCTCATGGAATCGTGGATGAACATATGAGATGATATGTCAGCAATACATCAAATATGTATAAATCACTATGGTCAGCCAGTTCTAATGTTTGATGAGTATTTGCATGGGTTAAGCAGTAATGGAAAAACTCAGCAGTGAATGACATGGATGCGTTTTGCAGCAACTCTAGAATTATCAGGTTCTATAATTTTCAGTGGACGAAAGGAAGACTTCCTTTCCAGCAATGAGAATAAACAAGGGTTCATAACCATGCTCGGTGCTACCCTAGCGCATCGTGGATGTCACATAGAACATGGTAAGTTGGATGCTGATCTACTAATCATGTAAACTCCAATTGGCATTGATGAGAGAACGACTAAACCAACTTTCTTCGTTGCAGATGACAGACATTCTGGTATTACCCTGTTTCCACTCTCACAGTCCACCACACCTAATATATACCTCGGCCTCATCCCCGGTATAGCACGAAAAATGAATCACGATGCTGGAATATTGCTCTCCTGAGAAGTATACATAGCCTACAAATATGTAGCTGCGTTTTTGTTCAGGCTATCCTTGGGTGCCACACGGCATCATGCATATATGTATTGGGAATGGACGTTGCATCGAAACTAATGCACACCAGTCAAGTGTTACAGGAACAGGCTGACATATTTAAAGATACAAACAACACAAAAATATGTCATAGCGGCAGGGGATAATACAAAAGTCAATCAGGTGACAAGATAGATTTCCTCAGAGTGCAACGCTTCCACCAGAAGGTAGGCAGTAGTACATCATGTGTGAAGACAGACTGCGGTGCTCCTCCCAACCTCAGCAGCTGCCAAATTCCACAGTATGTGCGTCTACCGGTACATACAAGTGGGTGGCACCTGGAGATCATATGAAACCAGAAGACTGAAGATGATATGAACATGATATACGTGTTCTGTCAAATATAGATAACAGACAAGGAAGCAGCAGCCCCAATAGGACTGCTGGAGGTTGTTAGGTGTTACTCTAATATGGGATGTAGGAACAGACGATGTTTTTGCAGAAAGAGTGGGCTAGAGTGCTCTACTGGGTGTGGTCAGTGCAATGCTGTATGTATTAATGTGTCAAGCGTGCACGATTATCAAACATATGATGCATAAATCATTGTCAAAGATTTTATTAAATTACAGTCAACGGATCTGTGAAGTAACAGTTATCATGGTAATACCCAATGCATAAGTTATGGTCGCCTGGTCCTCGTCACTAGGCATGAATAGGCCTAAATCCTAATTATCCATCATGTTTGCCCATACAGGCAATGCTATACACTATTCCAGAGTAATTTATGGTCGTCTGCTCCTCGTCACTAGGACATAATATGCATATACCATAATTATCCGTGCGGCCAATATTAATATACCACCTGCTGTCAATTAGGAACGTCATGGTTCCACTGAAAAACAATACAATCAGCCTTTTTTTTTTATAACTGATGCACTTTAGGCCTTAAATTAAGTGGTCGCTAAAGAAATACAGTCGCTTCATACAACTCGTTTGCTATCTTGAATAGCTTATTATTACACGCTCATTGCGGTGGTGGCTATGTGCTTATACGAATCGTAACGTTCATGTTAGATTGTAAAGATATGTTTGGATGTAATGCAATCCGTGCGATTTATTGTAGGTAGAATCCCCAGATTTATGACATTATTATAGGTGGCTAGAAGTTCTATCAGGTTCGGGACAAAACATCATGGTCCGAATTCATAAAGCCTGATCATCGCGCGTACACCCAAATCACACTTATGTTTTGTACGCGGAATAAAACGGGTTTGTCCTCGTGTAATAAACAACCCTGATGATCGCATTTCAAGAAGGTAAAGAATCGCGCGTTTATCCCCACGCGTAGAAGTCCTGCTTAAACAAGGTTGATCGGGTAGCATCCTCGGCACGTGCGCTGTCTAACAAAAGAAAGAGCATTCATGATAGTAGGCCTACATTATTATTTCATTACTTCAAATTTCATTCAACGAGTATTTAACAGTAGATCTATTTAGATCAACAATGTCAAAGTAGCGAAATGACAATTTTAGCATTGAGCAAAGGATGGCATTAATAGAATGCGTTAAAAAACGAAAAAGTATTAGGCTGCGGTCAGACCAAATACGTTGGTTTGATCACTGCGTTCCGCCTGCGTCAACGCATGGCATTTCTATTTCATCGCAGACAGGGTAACGGTCTCACAACTATGTATATATCCACCTAAAGGAATGCGTCCTTAAACTAAAGGTTATGTCTCGTGTCGTTTTAAACGACACTTTCACATTACTGTAGCCTTAATTTCAGCTATAATGATGGATGTAGAAAAGTAATTATGCATGAATGTGAAAGATGACCTGGACGAAGCTGTGATGACTACATACATGCTATTAGCTATTCAGCCGACACGTAGAGAATTCTGGGTTCATCTAATCCTATAAGAGAGGAAGAAGTTGGGGGAAATTGTTGAGTTTAGTGAGAGATCTAAATGAACACGACGACAGATTTAAAGCGTATTTTAAAATTACCAGAGGCGAGCTTAATGTTGTCCGAATTTACATACAAGTGCATATTTCAAAACAAAATACTAATTATATAGAATCCATATGTGCAGAAGAAATACCTGCTATCTGATTGAGGTAAAGCAGCAAAAGACAAAGTAAGATTTTAAATAAGTTTTTATATAAAATGAGTTCCAAATGCCTTGACGGCCACCTGCCATTCAGGCCAGTGGCCAGCTGTTCAAGAGCGCTTCATTTATTGTGATTAGTTACCTATTTTCAGGTTATCATTAAATTTGCTAAAGAAGGTCATTTCACTTCACTATTATGTCAGAAGACTACCATCATATGATGCTCTTTAAGAATCAGCCAAAATTGACTGATCTTTACGAAACCTATAACTTTATGACCAAGAAAAATCTTTACCAAATCTGATTTATTGCGCCCTGTGCTTGAGAAGAATTTATTAATAAAGCTGATAAAGGACGAACGATGGACGGATGGATGGACGACAAACGACAGAGCGTCAATGCCCAATTCTGTATACATTTCCAGAAACATAATAAGATAGGAGGTTTGCATCCTACTTTCATTGCAATGAGATTAATGTGGAAGAAAGAAATTTGTGTAAAAACTTCTGATCCAGGTGATCAAGCTGATAGACGGATCAACAGACAGTAAACAAATGTATGGCAAAATGATGTTGGTTGGTGTGTTAGCTGATATAACAACATAACATTTATTGTTCAATTTTAATCACAATTTAAATGTCAGAAAGTGAAATCCATTTAATACAAATTTAACAATTTGCTGAGAAACTGAGGAAAGTATAAGTTACATGCAAGCACTGAGAAACCTTGCATAACACACAGTTGCTCTCTTGGTGGTAATGGTGTTTCTAAACAATGCGTACTATAGAATTGCATTGAGGTATATCAGTGGCCAGCAAACAGTTTAGAATTGTGAATTAATGTTGAGAAATCTCTCCATATCATCATCAGATAATACAATATCTCGTTTTCTGTTATGAGTCATCATTAAAAGAATAATTTGATAAACACGGGTAGAAAGCTAGAACACGTGTCAACTATTTAGCTTGACCTTGGAGGACGGCAGATAGCAAGGGAAGTAGTAGGTTTTGCGATGCGCAATAAAATGAAAAATTTTAATTTTCGACGCAACGCACGAGGATAACGCATTTCAGACCAAATGCACTGCACGTAGTGTGACCATGCCCGCCTTATAGCATGTCGCCATTCCAATGCGGCAACGCAATCTAAATCGCATTAGACATCGCATGCCTAACGCACTTTGGTCTGACCATAGCCTTATCGAGGACAACAAATGTGATACGCAGACAACCAGCAAGAGACAAGCGGCATGGGAAGACGTCGGTCAAGAGATGGGCGTCCTTTTCCAGAGCGTCCAAAATGTACCGGAAGAGAGTTCAAAGAGCTATGGAGAAGGATGAAGACAAAGGCAGCAGCCCGTAACGTCAAGATTGACGTAACAGAAACCGGAGGTGGCAGAGCAGTCACGGGAGATGTCGGAGACGAGATTCTGGCTATCCTCAATGTCATCGTAGACGATCTGGCGCAGTACCACAACAAATGTGACGATGATGCGAGTTTGACCACAGTCAATAACGTTGGCGAGCAGTCTTTCGGCGATGTACAATGTCCGTCCCCTGCAGCTTCAACAAGCGATACAAACGTTTCAAAGAAGTAGGTTAAGTAAATAGTGACAGGGCCTAATTCGCTTCCAGATGCTGCTACTGCTACTGCTACTGCTACTGCTACTGCTACTGCTACTGCTACTGCTACTGCTACTACTGCTGCTGGTGCTAATGCTGTTGGTGATTATGATGATGATGATGATGATGATGATGATGATGATGATGGTGATCATGGTGGTGATGTTGGGTGAAAATGACGCCAAGAATCTTATATAAAATTTCAAAGAAAATGCTTCCTTTTTATTAATTTCAGAAGTTCAGTAGGTTTTGAAATTCCAGATGAAGAAACAGAATTGTCAGATCTTCCGCAAGGGGCCACATCTACCAGGTACGTGCACAGGCATCTTGGAGGATATAACAATAAAACTATTGCAAACTATACTGCACTCGAGCGAAGTGCTGACTCAAGCACTATTATGCTCTTTGCTATAGCCAAAACGCGTTTTGGGTATATAATATGTGACCCTGTGACTTAGATATTTGACATTTGACCTCTATGTTAGACACGCACGCACGCACGCACGCACACGCGCACGCACGCACGCACGCACGCACGCACGCACGCACGCACGCACGCACACAGTTCTTCTGTTAATGATCTGCGACAATTCTTCTTATATCCGCAGAAATCTCACAAATGTAAACGAAGCAATGGCCTACCTAAAAAATAACAAAAATGATAAATAGATATTACTAACATAAAACGATAACAAAAAGGTGAATCGGAAAAGGTCACCGGTATTATTTTACATTTTTCATGATCAATACTGCAACATAATTTTTATAATTCTGTTGCGGTATTTATTATGTAACAAAATATTTCAGATTTTCTGACTTTGCCTGTTGTTGTCTTTTACAAGATAATTCTGAGAAAGCCAACCGTAGATTTCCCGGTTTTTCAGAGTTTTCCTAAGATTTAATTTTGATTAACTTTGATCAAAATCGGGTTAGCAGTTTTGGAAATATTCACAGATCTGGAATATGTTTATCCGAATCATTGTGAACCTAGATTGGTAGTCAATCGATAACAACCAAAATCTCTGGTTGTTAAGGATCATATTGCTAGTTAACACGTTTCTCCATTATGTGCGATATAATGCAAGCATTGTCGTCGACATCACAGTGAAGCTACCATTTATCTTCCATTTAATTTTCAGCAAAAATAATAGTTTATCAACGGAATCGCAAGGTGTATCGCACATGCTAAAGAAGACAGATGTAGCCCTGGGGCTTCTGAAAGAAAGATGAGAAGCTGAAATTAATTGCTTTACAACAGGAGGCTGCAACAGGCAAAAAAGCTGCGTACGATGTCAAAAGAGCTGCGGGCGAAGCCAAAAGAGCTGCATACGAAACCAAAGGAGATTATTACCATGAGAAACGTATGAAGCTGTGTATGGATTTGTAATCGTGAAACATAAATTATTGAATAAAACATTCCAATTACTCACTGAAAATGTTGTCTTATGAAACGCTGACGAAAAATATCGCCTCGCACGTTGGCCTCTAAACGGCTGCAGCAGGCTCATCATCATCTGGTAGCGGGTCATTCCTTTGTAGTGCC
>CM067363.1:43265620-43273120 GCA_034401795.1 Chaetoderma sp. LZ-2023a | reverse complement strand
CTGTTAATTCCTGTAGGTTCTGCACAGGAGGATCCCTCCTTCTCACCATGTTTCCCAGAATGTCCCAGATATGCTCAATAGGGTTCATGTCAGGGCTCCTTGCTGGCCATGGTAGGGTTTCGATGGCATTCTGGCGGAGGTATTCATGCACAGCTCTAGCACGATGTGGTCGGGCGTTGTCATCCATGAATATAGGGTGGGTTCCAGGTGCATGATTTACAAAATGAGGGACCACAACTCTATCCAGTATGGAATCTTGATATCTTTGTCCATTTAGTGTTCCAGGTACAGTCAACAGATCCAGCTTACAATCAAATGAGATGCACCCCCATATCATAACGGAACCTCCACCAATTGGAACTTCTTCCATGATGTTACGTTGGTCGTACGCCGTGCGTCTGGACCTCCATACACGAGTTCGACCATCTGTGGCATGAAGCAGGAACAGACTTTCATCGGACCAGTGTACCCGTCTCCAGGATCTCATGTTCCAGTGTCTTCTTTCGTTGCACCACCTCAGACGCTCCTCTTTGTGGTGTGCAGTGAGGAGAGGACGTCTGACAGGTCTCCTAGCTTTCATGCCAGCAGCATACAGTCTCCTTTTGACGGTAGAAATTGACACTCTATTGCGCGTTTCCCATTGCTGGCTGAGCACTCTGCTGTTGGTGAATGGAGATCTCCTAACAAGGCGTACTAGGGCTCGATCATCACGGGCAGTAGTCTTCTTCGGTCTTCCAGATCTAGGCCTGTCCTTCACCTCGTTAGTTTGCCCATGTTTTGCAATCAAACGACTGATTACAGTATGGTTAATGTTCAGCTGTCTGCCAATCTCTCTGCATGACATACCAGTGGTATGCATGCCTATGATTTGCCATTTCACACGATCACTTAACCTTCGTCTTGCCATAGCGGTTCATAATCAAGAGCTAATTCTCTCTGTACAAATAAACCACGGTCATGAACACAAAATTCCTAATCTTGTCGCCTAAATCTGTATGTAATGTTCTACACCTCAAACTGGACTTTTACATAACTGAACACATGTGCTGTTTCCCGCCACGCACGGACATCAAGCGGCGTGAAGTCATGCATGCATGTGCATTTCGTACTTGGAATTATGTCAGCTAACGCGGGGACAAAAAGTATGGCAGCCTAGTTGTACCATCATGTTTCTACGTTCTATTGTTTTTGCTGGTGCTTAACTTTTGCACAGGTGTATAGATGGTCAAATGCATTGTTTTCTGGTTTTTGGGGGTTGACTAAGGTGTCCTTTATATAGAGGTGTCCCTTAGAGCAGGTTTTCTCATAAGTTACTGACCTGGTGTGCTTCAACTTTTAACATAACAGTGATCATCACAGCATACACAGATATCCAAAGCTTCATATGATCGCGATCAAAATATCCGGTCCAGGATCACAATCCGGATCTGTGGGTATCTCGGAAACTCCTGATCCGATTTCGCTCAAATGTTAACACAATGTTGAATGTTGCTAATCATTATTATTTATGCACATTGATCGCGATCCGTGCAGAAAATACGGATCTTGATCCGGATCAAGTTCAAAATCAGAATGTTAAAAAATAATTTGAAAAATTAAGAAAAGATGAAAGTATTGCAATTGTAAAAACTTAACTACCTACATGTACAACAAAATAAACAACCCCCTCCGGACGTTTAAACAATCCTTTGTTATTTAGACGAGCGTGACAGAAGATGTGAGCGTGTCAAAACACGATTAAGCTAAATACGCTTTATGAATTCCGACTAAACTCAAATGGCGGATAAACGCGCGTTTTTGTCAACTTAGTCAGGCTCGAGCGATAAACAGGCTTTATGAATTCGGGCTATATCGAGATCACGGGGTTACAAAGTGCATAACGAAACATACATTTTCGCCATTACATTGGAGTGCAATAAAGCCGAACCACCAGATTCAGTACACACCTTTACATTACGATTGCTTGGAGTTTGAGGTCAACCGGTCAACCATCCAGGTCACATGGCTCACTAAGTGCATTGCTAAGACAGAGCCCAAATGGCGTGAGTCAGCATCCACCATGAGTGCATTCTAGTTAAATATGATAGGCCTTATGTGTTTATTGCTCGGAATGTTGGAAGTTGTTTCTCAGTGCATGCAGTAGACCTTTCCATTTTTGCTATGTCCCGCCCATCTCTAGCTAAGCTCCACCCACACCTCGCTCGTGTTTGGATCTATCGAGCTCTGAACTCCCTGACTATCAATTTCCAGAAAACTGCCTGTTATGGCAGCAACAGCGTCCAGTTAAATTAGTTTCAAACTATTCAACAGTATGTATATTAAATAGTAGAGACATACAATTCGTACAACGTGTCGGACTATTAAGAGCCAAAGACGGGCCAAATAGAATCATTCATGACGTCATGATTATGACGTCAGCATAGACGTCGGGTAGTTGATTATGACGTCACATGTTTGAGTGAGGAAATGGATTCATGAATTGTCACCGTTTTCCCGCCCTCGTCGGATCAACCAGCCGTGTTTCATCTTGTGTGTATCCAAGGGTTTATGGGTGGTGTTGGTTTTATTACAAATACATAAAATCTCAATCCTATACGATATACAGAGTAGGTATAAAAGGAATTTATTAAACGACGCATTCCTACAATTTGAATCATGCTTTCAGTACGACTAACCATTCTCCAGAAGACCGATCATTCATACGTGATTCAGACGAAACTGAAGCCAATTCTGCTGTCACAAACAACTTGACATCCAAAGGCGAGGTACATAGTGCAGCCGACTGTATCCAGATAACACCATGAATAATGTGATCAGATGCGGCATCTGGTTCCAGACATCTTATGCGGATCATTGTAAAGATTTTCAAATCGGTCCATTAGTTTCTGAGAGACAGCCGTGTAATATGTCGCCGCTGTCTGTAAAAGTCGCCCAGCAAAGATTATCCATGTTTGGCCATGTACTAAGGATGCCAGAAGATACACCAGCACAGAGAGCCTTGGAATTCACCCTACACGAAGCCAGCAAATACAAAGCCAGGAGAGGAGAAGACGCCATTGCATAAATCTGTTAAGCATGCTACCAGGTGACCTCAAGAAAGCGGGCAGTACTCGGTACACTCAAGTCAAGAATGGACCTGAGGAAGCTAAGGATTTCGCCTGAGGACAAGTCACAGTGGGTAAATGCGAAGACGGACTGATTGCAGTTGTAGGATGTTATTACTATTACAGCCTCAGAATACAGTAATCATACATAGACAGCCGTTGACAGATAGTCATGAATACAGATAGACAAATAAACAAACAGACGGAAACAATGCACTGCCCTCTGCGCTACATCTGGTATGGTGGGAGTAATGAATAGCTCGATGTCGAAATAAATATTTGTCTCAAAATATGATCTTGTCTGTTTTCTGCTACGTTTGGAATAAAAAGAAGGCAATTCAGGAATCCATTTCCTCACGCAATCATATGACGTCATAATCAACTACGTGACGCGTATGCTGAGGTCATAATAATGACGTCATGAATGATTCGATTAAGCCCGTCTTTAACGCTTAATAGTCCGACACGTTTGTACGAATTGTATATTTGTGCTATTTAAGAAACATGCTGTTGAATATTTTGAAGGTAATTTGACTGGGCGCTGTTGCTGCCATAGGCAGCACCCAGTCAAATTAGTTTCAAAATATTCAACAGCTTACTCGTATAGTATTCTTAAAATTGATAGTCAGGTAGTTCAGATAGCGATCGATCCCAACACGAACGAGGTGTGGGTTGAGCGTAGCTAGAGATGGGCGGGGCATGGCTAAAAATGGAAAGGTTCATGGGCCGCATGACTTGTATAGATATTTAGTATAAAATAAAGAGGCCAGGGTTATCAAATCTGCATATATAGGGCCTACCGGTTGTATTTATATAATGGGCTATATTATGATTTTTTATAGAATTTAACACATATGACCAGAAGGTAAAATCTATTAGCTTTCTAATGATATATATTATAATAATCCAGTCAAAGCGCAAATTACATCCTTTTTATGTTTTGTATAACATGAGTCTGCCCATAGGGAATATATGTGATTGTAAGAAGATTGGGGTATTGCTCAACTCTGAATCAAAATATTTTCCGTCAGTGAAATTTTTGCCAACAAATTAATTCTATGTATGTTTATTGTATTTTTGAAATTATAAAAATCAATACGGTAAATTTTTGTCACATTCTTTTTCAATTGAAAACGATAACATACACAACACTAATTTTCATCCAAATGGTTAAAGTCATCAAGTTAAAATTGATTTTCTGCTATCTTTAGACAGAAATAATATAGCCTTAAATATACAAGAATGTGGCCGGAAAATGTTATAAAATCTATTTTGCGAATGTGTTCACCTTGCTAGTGTAGTAGTTTATAATGACACGTAAAGTGTGTTGAAAATTGGAAAAAAACTAGTCTATAGCTTACAATTTAGCTTTGATTGACGCCGGCATAGGCATTAGAATCACGCACCGTATCCCCCAAAACGTCTGTTCTATAATCACCGAAAACATTTTGTTAGACAGAGAGGTATAGTGACAATCAATCCGACCTGATAGCCAGGATAATTATTGTTTTTTTTGGAAATAAAATAAAATAAAATAAAATAAAATAATTATTCTTCCGACAACGCGTCTCAAAGAACCACCATCCTGTAGCCCCAAAAGCGTATAGACAGGTTTATATGTCGCTGTTCTTTCAACAAGAAAGTTATTCTGAGACTCTATAGAGGTTTTTCAGTCACGTGACCACATCACCTAAGGCCATGGTTAGGCGCCATCTTGCCGGTCAAACAAATGATGAATGGCCGTGATGCTAACTAGTAAATTACTGCATATAGCGCGATTAACTCTACATTATCCTATGCTAGATATATTGAGAAATTAAATATATACGACATAAATGACCACATACGTTTTGCAACAACTTGCCTAGTGCCGCTGTTGTCTTAGACAGCACAGCTTACAGCAACCGTGTTTCTAAAATAAACACCAGCTCTCATATGGGAATGAATAGGCCTAAAATCTCGTAATCCAGGAGATTAAATTAAAATAGTAAATTAATGTATTATAATCTACACACATAAAATGAACTATGATGTGCAGTTATTAGTATGTGTTATTAAAATAATTAATTACTGATTGTTTTGAAAACAGTTAGCCCTTTCATCGATTCAGAGCCAGTTTCACGGAGGCTATCTAAGTACAGTAGTGGCCCTAAGTGTGATACAAGCCTGATGTATCATTACATTCTTTGCTTTGAAGAAACTATTCCGTTGAATATTTTGAAGGTAATTTTGCTGGAAGCTGTTTCCTGCCCGTAGTAGCAAAATCTTTCAGTCAAAATACTTTCAAAATATTCGTAGCTTAGTTGCATCGTTACGTAGAAAACTTGGGACTACATGCTCCTATATGATTAATGGTTTTCAGTATAGTCCAGACAAAATGGTTAATTGCCCAGGTTGCAGAAACCCTCCTTCAAAAGAATATTTTTGATACATTATTGATATTATATTCATCATTTGATTTTACTAAATAAAGATCTATTTTATAAGAAATATTATTCTTTCAAACTATTTTTCTGTGTGTTATAATGCATAGGGCAACACATTCAGCAATAGAGATCAGATACAACGCATCGCATACTAGTTTGATATACAACTCAGCGAGCTGACGGCCGTTAGCCTGACCGGCAAAATGGCGGAGAGATGTAGCGCGAGGATCTGTGACGTCAGGTTAAAAACCTCTATAGCCAGACGTAAGCTTAAAGTTTAATGGATGAATTTACTCAATAAAATGTCAATTTCTCTCATTATAGAAAATGTCAATTTGCAGACCAAGGTAAGATTGTTTTTTTAAACTTTTTACTGGAATGACTGTCTCGGTTTTCGAGCCAGTGGTTGCAGCGCTAAATTTTCAAAAGTAGTATTACCCTGGTCAGCAAATAACATTTCTCAAACCATTGCATTGGCCTGTTTGAGCTAGTATAGGCATCAAACGGTTAACGGCGGTACAATCGAATACAGTAAAAATCCGTAGAAAACGTATCCCATTCCGAGATCGCCGGCACCACATCTTCTGCGTGATTTATTATGAACACATATTTTCTACACCCTTTTCTAACAGCTCTCCGATTGAAATCCTGAACTAATCGGTGCCTATGTTTAGCCCATCGTACTAACTTACGCCAACTCACCGTGTTTCGCTGTTCGTGGATCGATACGGGAGCGGAGTGGGAGGGCAAGGCCCGTGCAATAGGACGATGCGTTTATCCATACATAAGCATTCGTAGACACATATGCAAGCACACGGGCACGCACGCACGCATGCGCGTGTAATATTTTGCTAGTATTTTCATAGCTGTTGTGGAAGAAAGCAACTAGAATACTTACAAAAAGAAAACTGCGAGTGAGATACACGACAATACGAAAATAGAAACCGTGATTACTGGGACGTAGATATCTAAAAAATAGATCAGCAAAGTAAGCTAGGATTTTAAAAGTTATGAATAACAAAATTGATGTTGATACAAAATGTTTCTGTCTAAGACAACAACAGTTTTTAACAACATTGTTTCGGGGCTGTAAGCATGTCTTTTCTCTTACTTTGATAATGAGCGCTGCGATAACATTGCAATTCTTGTCATCGTTGAGGGAGATAGCAACAATTTTCAGTCAAAATGTTTTCAGAATACGCTTCTGGTTCCCATGGTCGCAAGATAATACCTACTGAATACTCTGAAATCACTTGACTGAGGGCAGTTGGTTAAAACCGAATTTTTTTTCTAATGGAAGCACGATACGACATGCGTCTTGTAACTGTGTCTCCCATACACATACACATCTAACACAATAAATACATCAAGGTGTCGGGTTGTGTAGAATAATTAATAAATGTTAACACTTTAACAATTAAACCATCAAGAAGCAAGAGCTTCTACAGCGGTCAGGAGACATGCCCGTTTGCAGAGCAAGACCAGCCACGGACTTTTAACAGTGAAATGACGTGCTAGATAACCTAAGCAATCAATTACAGTGACAATTCCCGAAGATAATCCTCTCCCGACCTGAAGACGCTCTCCATAACAGAATCTGAGTGCAATAGGTAAATATTAGTGGAATATGTTAAAATTAAAAATAATCTTAACGAAACCTTATCACAAATTTACTAGCCGTTATAAGTGGAATATGTTACAATTTAAAATAATCTTAACGAAACCTGATCACAAATTTACTAGCTGTTGTGGTCATGCATTATGCATCACGTCATCGGCTCGTATTGACCTGCAGACGCTCACTCTCTTCAGGAATATCATTGCAGATTCGAGAAGTATACTCTTCCCTATTGCCCTGCGACAGACGAACGTTAAAGGATTCATACAAAACAGCTGGTTTGCCGAGATAAGAAAAATTTTCGGGAATTATGATTTACCCTCCATACACGAATTTATTGAAAATCCACCTG
>CM067363.1:43245620-43263120 GCA_034401795.1 Chaetoderma sp. LZ-2023a | reverse complement strand
AGCGCATTTTGTGTCTCTATTTTCTAAAGGCATTACTCTTAGCTGGCGGTTTTCGCCATTTAATAGGGCTCCTCTTACTGTCGTCAATGCAATACATTTCTCCCCGCGCCGGTCTGCTATTTCTATAGATCGTAGGCTAGCGCATTGTATTTGGCAAGATCGCTTGAGTGAGTGGATTTAAATCCTTTGTCATTTGTAAGCACACGCCTAGTTCTTTAACTATATTACTCCTTATAGTCAGTTGGCTGTCCCCGGTCAACTCGAACAGACTAACAAATATATGACTTGACTATTTAATCATATATTTGTTAGCATACTTTAATCGGCTAGGTGTTAGTGAACCACTTAGAAAGTGGTTCAAACTAACAAATATACGACTGTACTCTCTATTCGTATATTTGTTGGTAGACGTCAGGGTTTCAAAAGGGGACACTATTTATTTAGTGTTTAGCTCTTTCCCCGACGTCTTGGTGTTATATATTTGTATTATATATTGTAGTAGTATGGGGTTCCTCTTTTTATAAAACACCATGGCAACCTCATATAAGCGTACCCTGAGTCTTAAAATCACGACAAAGGCTTGGGGTATTTCGGCAATTGAGGTGTATCATGGGTTGAAGGATGTAGTTGGGGCAGGGCCACGGGTCCTTCAAGGTCTCGTTAATGTTTCCAAATCTGTATGGAATGTCACCGTAGTTAATGAAAGTGTGAAGGAAAAGTTGCTCGACGAGGTCCTTGTCGTGAAGGGTGAGGTGTGTAATGTGGAGGAAATAGATTCTGATCGTCTATTAGTCAAGATGAAGGTTCCATTAGAGATCCCAGATGAACGGGTTATCACTGAATTGATCAAGTATGGCAAAGTGGACAAAGTAGAACACGAGACCTATCCATTTGATCGAACCTTAGAAAATGGCATCAGAAGAATTTGGTTTGAAAAGGTAGAACAACCTCTCCCAAGCAAGGTCACCATAGATGGTCGATTTATCTTGCCATTATGGTACAGGGGGCAAATCAAAGAGTGTAGAATCTGCTTAAGCACAGAACATCTTGCAACAGATTGCCCTAACAAAAACAAATTGAAGATTTTCGTTATCCTTTCTTCGCTATCTTACTCATACACTCGCGACTACAACTTCGAGAAGACTTATGATGTTGATGATTGCTGCGACAATCAATCTTCTCGTCGTTGCAATCGGATAGTTACCGCTCGCCTCTTCCTAGCTATTATGAAGATATTTCTGGTAACTGGGCCTGATCTGACTTATGAAGATTCGGAGTAAGGTACAGTGTTTCTCTGTACTATTTAGGAGACTGAATAATAACCGAACTAGTGCCTTGTATTTTACAAGGGGATAATTTTATTCCTATATTTTAACTGTACATAAAACTGTTACTTAACAATGGTGACTTTTACTGTCACTGACAAATAGATATATTTTATACTTTAACAATACTGTACTACGGTCCTAGCTTACTGATTAGACTAAATTACGACTACTGACTACTCTCGACTCTATGGTCGATATGCTATCGAGCTAGCCTAATTTTTCACAACGAATTACTCTGACAAAATTAATCTGTCTACACAGATGGTGCAGACTATATACCGAATCAACGATGGTAAAAGATTAAAAAATTAATAGACAAAGTGTCTATTATATACAAACTACCTTTTCTAATTTCTATACATATTACGATATATAGATCTATATATATCGTAATATATAGTTTCTGTTTCTTTTGATTCTCTGCCACAGAGTTTGACTAGATGCTCATTGATTATGACGTCATCTCGGCCAATCAAACTCTGGGCTTCTCTTCTCGGTAGTCATTATTAAACACCATACATCTACCCTTAACTCGGGCAAAGTGGTCCTAGCTGGTTCTGATTTGATGCGATCTGTCAGCTAACTAACAACATTACAGAATGTGTTGTTGTAGCATGCCTTTCTTTGACTGGCATATAGTTGATATACAAATTTCGATTGTGTTATTAATTCCTACAGGACGCTACAATGCCTCTGTCCTGTCCCTTGCCTATCATGGATAAGCCTGTAGGAAACGAACGTTAATAAGCACATGAGCTGTATGATCTCATTGCCAGCTGGTGTTGTTGTACTTGCTTAAGGGAGTCGGAATGCCGACCGTCAACAACTACATGTCAGTCTGTTTCCTATAATTCTCTCGATTCCCATCGACTCATATCTATTCTTACCACTCTATTATTTACTAAACTAATGGCCTAAATGACTGCTGAATTTCATAAAAGTGTATGCCGATCCCACAGCAACAACTTTTATCTTCAACTATTGACAGACATCATCAACTCAGAACCGATGGTCTATTCCAATCTATTCTAATTCCTAACTTATTGTGATAAATATATTACCACAGTTTCGATCCAGTTTCTATCCTATTTCTGCGAAACTGTACCACTAGCACTGGTCCAAGTCAACCAGTGCATCTTCCTACTATGTATCTGCTTGCTACTATTATATTCGCTCAGTTCCCTAGCTCACCTGGTATTTTCAAATATGAATTTCACTGAGGTCTTACTTGCAAATATAAGACGTCTACCGGGGTCATGACTTCCCATAAGACAATCCGATATCTACATATGCCCCTCAACCGAAGTTAATTAACCATCTCTTAAGGCCTTAAGACATTGCTAATTAACTCGTTGTGCACTATCAACAACCAAACCACACTATACCAGGGCTATCCAGAACTGACGTCCATACTAAACCGTAATCATCTGCTACCACACATTACAATATAACACCTACAATACTGGAATCCATTATGACTATAAACTTATTTAAATAATTAATAATAAACCCTAATCCTACAGTCAAATCATTACAGGTCATATACATGGTCATAGCGACATCCATAATACATGCAGTACCAACAATACGGGGCACAAATAATAAAGTTTGTGCATCTTTACATAATATCCTCGGAATCCATACCCTAATCAGAAATGAAGAAAACATAATCAAACATGGCACTATTATTTAGTTCGTGCTACAATTTATATCCTCATATTGTACACTGATATTAGTGTCCCTGGTTATCTCCACGTCTACCCAGTCATCAGCCGTCGGGTCGATCACAGTCCTGTCATTAGCGTTAGGCGACGACCCGGCTGACAAACGCAGCTGCTCCGGTAGGGCTGCAGGTCTCCGGAACTGCTGGTCCTGAATAATCCGTGGCGCACTTATATGTACCGCACGTGGTCGTTTGGCCGCATGTGGCTTACACTTAATCCATGACCACATGCGTGAAATAACTCCACATTTAAATAATACAATAAAAATCACTATAACTACTACGAATGAGCCCGTTGAGTACGAGATAAATGACGGTACTCCCATGCCATCGACCATCGCTGGGTCGACCGCAGATAATGGTGCTAGCGGCACATACTTAGTCTTATGCAAATGGTTCCAACCTTGGACTTTCAATTGGCTAACAATTCTGGATTCATTTAGAACTCCGGCCACATCCAATTGGGGCATATCCAGGGCCAAGCTCACTCGAGTGTATGTCCGACTATAAGACATTACCGGCTCGAACTGCCACCCTTTACCACTATATCCACACTCACTCGACATCAACGCGTACACCCCATTCCTTACCGTGCAACGGTCAGTCAGTCGTCCGTCACAGTGGATCTCCATAGTCTCTCCGAAGGTCTGCAACACCACACCTATTTTCTTATTGGCAAACAATTTACTATGGGTGTCATTGGACTCGGATAACTGAATATTACAATTGCTATCCGTAGAATTAGTCAGTATACTGACAATACATGGTACGTGGGTCTTATCGACCCTTAGCTGACCATGACACACTCGCGGCCCCGTACCACGGCACTCGGACGGGGTAAAATACCACCCAGTTTTGGTATCCAGACCAATGCTGGTCCTAGCCACCAACACCTGCATATAGTATCCCTCCGCAGCCATAGGTTCAGGCCACGATTGTAATCCATACTCAATGTACTTTCCGCCGTCTATCAAAGGGAGTGTAGCTACATAATGTAGCCTCTCATCATCTTTCCATAAAGGATACACGACTACATTCCGGTAGTACCATTGGTACGGCCTTATCAGCCGATTTCCTACCCGGACATGTTGGGCTACTTCTGCCAAATCCGATGGGCTAAACAATTCCTCCGTTAATCTACCTAATTCTAATGAGGCAGTTTGCCTATGAAATCGTGCAGCAGCCTTCTGATAACGGTATACTACACTTTCGGCCGAGTCAATTATATGGCCCAGACGCACTAACGTATACAAGTCGGCCTGTCGACCTGCATGAATTTTAAGTATTTCGCTTACATTTCTAGCGAATCTGGACATACTGTCTGTGACCTCGTTAATCCTATCCACGTTGGAATTGATTCCTTCGAAAGCTAATTTCACATGAGATGCCAGCCGGTTAGAGAAGTGAACCACCCGATTCATTTTCCCCATAGCCCTTTTGACTATGTCTTTGATCATCTCAATATCGCCCGACGTGGCAGTGCCGAATAAGGAAGAGGCTATGTCCCCCACGAAATTAAACAGTCCACGCTTCCTACGATTAACAACCCGCTTCATCATTGTCTCTTGAGTATGTACAGCCACTTTCCTTATACCATCTATGCGATGCTGGAGACCGAAAATGTCATTGTCGCTTAATGACGTCTTTTTATCGACGTCCGCCACCAGTACACGAAACTGCGCCACACGGTTAAGAAAATCGGCTGGCAGATATGGATGGTCTATTGATACCACTACCGTCCACTCCGCACGAATCACTGCTACATTTTCCGGCCTAGTAATCATTACTCCATTAGGCAATTTAATTACACTTGCCTTTTTACAAATTCCATTCGCATTCGCCAAAATCACCAAAACTGCTATTATACATAACCGTAATACATACATGATGCTGTACCTATTTGATTTATCAATATAATGTTGTCAGTGCTGCTATTAGGCAAGGATTAATATTTTCTCTGGCTGCGTCGCCTTATAACTGCATCGATACGACCGATGAAGTCATCGTATCGAGCACGGCCAAACGCGCCAATCCTGAGTCTTTTGGGCTCTGAGTAGATGTCAGGAGCGAGATTGCGCTTGCGCAGAAAGTAGGGATGCGAGGGAAGCGTTTCCATTGGCTCATGGACGGTTTCGGGTACACCCTCCGAAGTGTCCATCACCATAGTACGAGGAGTCCTGATGTTTTCACTCGCTGATTCATGGTTTCGAATCTGACTCATACTAGGTTGATCTATATCTATATCAACCACCTTACCCCCCTTTCGCACCCTTGGCTCTTCATCGGAAGCTGGTCGCTTCCTACGAGCTCGCTTACTTGATGTCGCACCGGAGTCGTTTACCGGCAACGGTCTGGACTCGGGTATCATTACTCTTGGGTGGTGGCTGGCTTTCGTACCTTTGGTAGGGTTACGAATAGGGCGTGCTCGTACTTTGTCCCAACACATTTCTGAGTCAACCACACGCAACTTAGACACATTAAGTACGCGTACTTTCCCAGACCTTTGATGTCGGACATGAGCCACGGGCCCATTGATCTTAAAGATTTCGTACTCGGGGTCACTGCGAGACGTTAACTTCATCCTTTCCTCAGCCTTCACGACCACTGAGTCGCCAACCCTGTACTCCCCAGCGTTCGCCCGCTTATTAATTTGTTCCTTGTGAATCTCTCTAGACTTAGCCGTTTCTCCCCGAGCGCGCAGCAAGGCATTATTGAGACACGTAAGTCTCTCACCCAGATCCTGCGAAGCATCGATTGGAATAGCAAACGGAATTCTAGCTCGTCGACCATACGTCAAATAGAATGGCGTATACCCGGTCGTGGAATGACGAGTACTGCGGTACGCCGTTAAAGCAGCACCCAACTCATCTTCCCAATTACGAGACTCGTTATTCACTCCTTTCTGAATCAACTCTTTAAGAGTCCGATTGAACCTCTCGGTGCGTCCATTCGTTTGCGGATGGTATGGACTCGATCGTCTATGCTCAATACCGTGTTCATGAAATCGTTCTTCCAGAGAATTGGAACAAAATTCCCTGCCTTGATCTGTTATCAAGATCTCAGGAATACCATGACGAGCGACGTACTCATTGAAGAACTTGTCTTCCACATTCTGAGCCGTCTTTGCTGGAATTGGATATGCTTCAGCCCATGCAGAGCAGTGATCAATTACCGTCATTATATACACGTTACCCTTACTCGACTCTAACAGCGGACCAATCAAATCCATACCAATTATCTGACTCGGATAATTGGCCATGGGCATCTCGCTATACTTCGGTCGAGTATTGACAGGTCGGTTGACCTGGCAGGTGGTACACGTTTCTAGCATCCGCACCACGTCTTTTCTTAAAGACGTCCACACAAAAGAATCCCTTACCATACCGATAGTCTTCTGCAGACCTTGGTGACCGGCTCGTTCATGAGCCATCCGGAGCACTTTCTCACGGAACAGGGTAGGTAACATGATTCTGGGGTACTCAGCGTCCAACGCCGATGGTGTTACTAATGAATACAAAATACCGTTTTTGACCATATACTCCTCCGGGGTGTTCTTGAACAACTCCGGGTATTCGGTGGTCTGCTCGGCACATAATTCGTCATAGGGTATGTCATAAGCCTCCAGAGGGACATGCGGTAACGCATCTTCGTCTACCTCGGGTATGACATAATCACCCGTGTCCAATGTGGCGATCTCCACGGGACGACGTAATCGAGATAACATGTCCGCTCGAATATTCTTCGAGCCTTGGATGTACTCGATCTTACATCCGTATTCTGCAATCAGCACTGCCCAGCGCTGCACTTTCGTGTTTTTCACTTCTCCCACAAATAAACTCTTTAGGGGTTTGTGGTCCGTGTACACGGTAAACTGCGCGCCAAATAGATAGGGTCGGAGCTTCTTCAGCGCATAAATCACAGCGTAAGCCTCCTTTTCTATTACGGGCCAATTAAGCTGACTATCTTTAAGTGTAGAGCTTATATACTGGATTACCCGCTCTACACCTTTCGCATCTTCCTGCACCAATATTGCACCGATCGCATAGCTAGACGCATCAGTGTATAATTTATACGGGGCGTTTAAATTTGGATATGTGAGAACCGTCTCACTACACAGCAAGTTCTGCAATTTCTTGAACGCTTGCTGTTCCTCCGCACCCCATTCAAAACGTTTGTATTTCTTGGTTAATTCTATTAAAGGCTTCGCAATTTCGGCATAGCCTCTCACACAGGATCGGTAGTAACCTGTAGCTCCGAGAAAACTTCTTACTTCACCCACATCTCGGGGTGGAGACATTTCTCTAATGACCTTGACCTTCTGGGCCTGAGGAGCTACTCCTTGTGCGGAAATACGATAACCTAACAAATCTACTGACGGACTAGCGAAATCGCATTTCTTCTTCTTAACCTGTAGATTATATTCTCGAATCTTACTCATGACCTTACGTAAGTGCTGTGCATGTTCAGCTGGATTTCGAGAATATATAACTACGTCATCTACAAAAACATGCAGATATTTTCCCACGAATTCTCGGAAAATATCATTCATTGCCCTTTGAAATACGGCGCCTGAGTTGCAAAAACCGAACGGCATACGAATCCATTCAAACAAACCTTCACTGCAGACGAACGCCGTCTTCTCTATGTCTTGGGGGTCCATTGGTATCTGCCAATAGCCCGACTTCAAGTCCATAGTAGAAAAGATTGTTGCGCCACGCATAGAATCAAAAATATCCGATATGTTTGGTAATGGATAGCTATCCTTGCGACATACAGAATTCAACTTTCTATAGTCAATACAAAACCTAGTGTCACCGTCCTTTTTGGGGACCAAAGTAATGGGTGACGCCCAGGGTGATGACGATGGTCTTATGACGCCCGCTGCCAGCATCTCAGCCACTTGGTTTTTGACTACATACTGCTTGGCAAGCGGCAGACGGTAGGCCTTCTGCCTTATAGGAAACGCATCTCCTGTTGGTACCGTGCACTTCACTTTGGGGACCAATCCTAAAGTGTTTGGACGAGCCGTATCAAAGCTATCCGCAAAGTCCTCAATAACTTTGTCAATAGCTTTATATCCGGTCGTTTCCTTACAACTAGAATATATATAATTCGTCTGTTCCCTGTAGGGATACCTAAAGGGATATACCTGACCAAACCATACTACCTCTTTGGTCCGATAGTCAATCTTTGCATTTCCCAATTGCAAAGCATCCGCACCAATCAAACACTCATGCCGCATATTCGCTACTACCGTACCAGGAATAGGCCGTGCATTCTTAAATTTGATTTGTGTCTCCCCCAAAAGCTCTATTGGGGAACCATTTACTGCTAAGAGCGTCTTAGCTCTTTTTAACGGCCTAGCATCTAAGCTGCTACGCCATACATCCTTTCTAATCAAGGACGTGCTAGCACCAGTATCTACTAAGGCATGCAAGCACTTACCCTGATCTTCTGGACCGTGGTTGTCCCAGTGTAAACGGATCAGAAACCGCTCGGTCGGTACGCTTACCAACGGTCTCCTCCGTCGCCATTTACCGAAGGGCTCCTTCGTCCGCTGACCACTTCAGCGTATGAATTTCTTCGTCCCGCTCCCTCATAACGTCCGTACGCATCGGTTCCTTCACCGGTCAGAACGAACCCGTCCTGATCCTCGTACTCCTCGTTACTACGAATTCTGTTTGCGTTGTCTTTCCGCACGTTACGAGAATAGTTTTGTGCGGTAATTCTCGGTTCCCGGTTCATTGTTCTATCGCTTCGGTCTATCACATCGATATCCATATTGCTCTCTACACGTGGTTTCTTGGCCATGTTTCGTTGCGGTTTGGGTTGCGGTGCCCTAAGCGGACAGTTATTTACGATATGTCCATCCTTAAAGCAATGGTAGCAACGTACGGTTGGAACTTGCTCAGTCTGTCTATCTCTATACCCCGCGAAGCTCTGTTGGTAATTATAACAATCTCTCGCCATGTGCCCCTGCTTGCCGCAAGTAAAACATACCATAGGTGGTCTCTGGCCCCTTGGTTGGGCTACCTGGGTGGTTCGTCTAGGCATGTCATTCCTTGGAGGCTGTATGGGCCTTTTACAATCTGCCTTATAATGACCTTTCTGCCCACAGTTGTAACACACGATGTCCCGTCGGGGTTGTTCGGTCGGTGGTTTGCTGCGCGGTTTCGTCGGCTGTCGTTTTGGCATGGCCGTTTTCTTAGGTGGTCTTGGCTCTCTGTGTGCCTGTTGAGGTTTGGCATTGGCTTGTAAAGCCTCCACAGTATCGCACAATCGTTCAATTAATTTCGTTTGCTGGGCGATCTGCCTCTTCATACCTGTTATTATTGCCCACACATCTTTCCCCTCCTCCATGTCCAACACCCCCACCTCCATGTCGGTTTCTCTTCGGTCATCTATTCTCATGGCCTTTAGCAAATCGTTGCAATTTGCTTCTTCCTCCGCGATCTCGATCGCTCTCTGAAGAGTGGTGGCCTTCTTTCTCACTATTCTTCTTCCCAATCCAATATCACTCAGGGCCTTAATATATACCCCTAATATCGTCCTCTGATTGTCGGCATTGGACACTGGATACGCCCGGCTGGCCAACTCTTTGTACCGCCTGTTGAAGGCGATAATAGTTTCGTTTCTTCTTTGGCGCACCCCCTCGAGGTCGTATTTAATTCTTTCGCCCTCGTTAGCGGAGATGAAGTTCTCCGTAACGTATGTTCTTATTTCGTCAAATGTAACCTCATCTCTATTCTTCCCGACTAAATAGTAGTCCAGCGCCCTCGATAGTTGCCCTCGAGAAGCACGCGTGACTATGTAGGCTGGTATCCCGTCCAGCTTTCCCTCCATGGCTACCCACACGCGGTGAGCTTCGTCCAGGAACTGCCTCACCTCCTCCGGGGTGAGCCCGTCGCATGGTCTTATTCGCTGGGTCAGCTCCCTCACTTCCTCCCTATGGACCCGGTCCGCATCCCTTCGAATATTACTTTGTACTATGGTACCTGCCATTGCGGTACCCATCACATTCATGGCTGCTACTGTTTCTGCCCGTAGCTCCGGATGCCTCTCATGTTCCTCTATGGATGGGATTCTATGGTCTGGTTTCGCCATTATGGATTGTCTACTTGTGTCTAATTGTAATATAAACAGACTATAACTCGCTTCAACCGAGGCTGTTCCTCGCAATTAATGTCAGTAGTTATTTTAATCAAAGCGTTGTCCCTGTATTCTCGGTGCTGTGTTACTTTCGCACTGTCAGATTGTTTCGCTATATCTATGAACACTTGCACTCGGTCTGCTACGTCTTTTAAAACTATGTTAGCTGGCCTGTCTACTTGGGCCATTCGTATTGTTTATTACTCACTCAGTTTTCACAATGTTCTCCTCCTTGGATCCTGGCAGGCTCGCCACTGAAGATTTTCGTTATCCTTTCTTCGCTATCTTACTCATACACTCGCGACTACAACTTCGAGAAGACTTATGATGTTGATGATTGCTGCGACAATCAATCTTCTCGTCGTTGCAATCGGATAGTTACCGCTCGCCTCTTCCTAGCTATTATGAAGATATTTCTGGTAACTGGGCCTGATCTGACTTATGAAGATTCGGAGTAAGGTACAGTGTTTCTCTGTACTATTTAGGAGACTGAATAATAACCGAACTAGTGCCTTGTATTTTACAAGGGGATAATTTTATTCCTATATTTTAACTGTACATAAAACTGTTACTTAACAATGGTGACTTTTACTGTCACTGACAAATAGATATATTTTATACTTTAACAATACTGTACTACGGTCCTAGCTTACTGATTAGACTAAATTACGACTACTGACTACTCTCGACTCTATGGTCGATATGCTATCGAGCTAGCCTAATTTTTCACAACGAATTACTCTGACAAAATTAATCTGTCTACACAGATGGTGCAGACTATATACCGAATCAACGATGGTAAAAGATTAAAAAATTAATAGACAAAGTGTCTATTATATACAAACTACCTTTTCTAATTTCTATACATATTACGATATATAGATCTATATATATCGTAATATATAGTTTCTGTTTCTTTTGATTCTCTGCCACAGAGTTTGACTAGATGCTCATTGATTATGACGTCATCTCGGCCAATCAAACTCTGGGCTTCTCTTCTCGGTAGTCATTATTAAACACCATACATCTACCCTTAACTCGGGCAAAGTGGTCCTAGCTGGTTCTGATTTGATGCGATCTGTCAGCTAACTAACAACATTACAGAATGTGTTGTTGTAGCATGCCTTTCTTTGACTGGCATATAGTTGATATACAAATTTCGATTGTGTTATTAATTCCTACAGGACGCTACAATGCCTCTGTCCTGTCCCTTGCCTATCATGGATAAGCCTGTAGGAAACGAACGTTAATAAGCACATGAGCTGTATGATCTCATTGCCAGCTGGTGTTGTTGTACTTGCTTAAGGGAGTCGGAATGCCGACCGTCAACAACTACATGTCAGTCTGTTTCCTATAATTCTCTCGATTCCCATCGACTCATATCTATTCTTACCACTCTATTATTTACTAAACTAATGGCCTAAATGACTGCTGAATTTCATAAAAGTGTATGCCGATCCCACAGCAACAACTTTTATCTTCAACTATTGACAGACATCATCAACTCAGAACCGATGGTCTATTCCAATCTATTCTAATTCCTAACTTATTGTGATAAATATATTACCACAGTTTCGATCCAGTTTCTATCCTATTTCTGCGAAACTGTACCACTAGCACTGGTCCAAGTCAACCAGTGCATCTTCCTACTATGTATCTGCTTGCTACTATTATATTCGCTCAGTTCCCTAGCTCACCTGGTATTTTCAAATATGAATTTCACTGAGGTCTTACTTGCAAATATAAGACGTCTACCGGGGTCATGACTTCCCATAAGACAATCCGATATCTACAAAATGTCTAGTTTGTGGATCATCTGATCATTTTAAGTGGCGATGCCCGCAGAACAAATATGTCAAAAAGGGTGCTGATAAAAGTGCAGAGCAAGTTGTCTCTAAAGAGAATGTCATAGAACCGGTAGCTGCTGAGATTGTAGCGGAAATTCATACTAATGGGAAGCACGCTGCTAAGGAAAATGTCATCGAACCAGTAGTTGCTGAGATTGTAGCTGAAGTCCATGTTAATGAGAAGCATGGGGAAAAAACTAAGAATCCAATCGCTGTAGTTGCAGGCGATGAAATAGAGGTTCTAGATGAGGGGCTAAGTCTTGCTCCAGTAACAAGTCAATCCAAGTTTGATGACAGAGAGGCTAATTCCACACAAGTTGAAGATGAGGATCAATACCCTCTGGAAGAGAGTTTTAATTTAGGACAAGTAAAATTCAGGTCGCAAGATACTGAAACTAACTTTGAATTTCCACTGAGTACACTCAATCTAGACGATTTAAATAATATAGAGAAAGTAATTGGTGTCTCGGATCGATTGAGTGGAACAAAGCGACAGAAAGATGGAGAGAGTTCTGAATCAGAAATAGAGGAAAGTGATATAGAAGACGATAATATGTCAGTCGCTGAATCTGATATATCCATTCAAACACAGAGTTCTAAATCACCTGATGAAATGGTCATGTACAGGTCAGAGGCAGGAGAGGTGTTAGTTCCATATGTGACGGCAAATGGTGTTAAATATAGGCATCTGCGTCATGATTCAGATATATTAAAATATAAGCATTTGGAAAAAGTTGAGCTAAGTAATGCAGCGTTTGTGAGTAAAATAGGTAAATGGTCTAAGAGAGGGTCGAAAAAAACAAAATCTAGTTAGCTTAATAATGGCGGTTTTACACAGCATTTTATTACCTTTTATGCTAATTTGCACACTCAATTGTAGAGGCTTAAATAGTGACATAAAGCAACGTGACTTACTAGAGACTCTGAAAAATGAGCAGATTGACATTGCTTTGATACAGGAAACAAAAATTCAGAAGTCAGAATTATACGATAATTTAGAAAAGATTTCTGGATCCAGAATATTTTATTCGTTATCTCAAGATAATAGTGCAGGCGTAGCAATTGTTATACTCCCTCGTTGTTCAGCCTATGTAAATATAATCTCTTCAGTATCAGGTGCAAATGGTCGCTGGGTGAGAGTCACGCTAGATATACAACAAACACGTATCACGTTGCTGTGTATATATGCACCTACATCTCATCAACTACGTCGTAATTTTTTTAAGGAGATGTCTAAAACAGCACTAGATAACATCACTGAAAACTTAGTAATGGGTGGTGACTTTAATTGTGTCTTAGACAAAGAAAATGACAGGAATGCAACTTCAACTTATACTGATACATCACATAGACTCTTAAAAGAAATATGTGATAATGAAAATTTAGTGGACACCTATAGAATATCAAAACCTCATGGTAAAGATCTTACATGGTTTTCGGTAGATGGTAAAGTTGGTTCAAGGATCGACAGAATTTATGTGAATAGTTTGTTAACAGGGTACTGGAGAGAGGTTAATATTAAGCCAGTTGCATTCTCTGATCATAACATGGTTTGTGTAACCTTTGCCAATGCTGACTGGGTAACAAAAGGGGTCGGGTTTTGGAAATTAAACACAACACTGTTGGGAGAAAAATTTTATAAGAATAATATAGAGAGTTGTTGGCAACATTGGATTAATAGGAAAGCATCATATAAGAGCACATTGCAATGGTGGGAGGATGTTAAACTGGATTTAAAGTATGTTTCCCGAAAGTATGCTATTAGAAAAGCACAGGAAATACGCAAACGCAAGAAAACACTTCATCGATCACTGATGAAAATTAATGCTAAAGTAAATAATGGTGAAGCGAATTATTATGAATTACTGGTTAAAATTAAAAGTAAAATAAGAGATATAGAACACTATGAGTTTGAGGGTGCAAAAATTAGAGCAAGAGCCCAGATGCACGCAGAAGGGGAAAAGCCAACCCGATATTTTTGCGCATTAGAAAAAGCACGGGCAATAGATAAGGTGATGTGCTCATTAAACATGCCGGATGGTTCAACCGTCTTTACCAACAATGAAATGAGTACTATTGTATGCAATTACTATGAGTCATTGTACAAGTCAGAGGGAATTGATGAAGATGCAAAATTGGATTTGTTAGCAAATATAGACAAAAAGGTGTCAGACACAGGCAGTGAATTTTGTGATCAACCCTTAACACTAGAAGATTTAACTAAATCCCTTAAAGGTATGAAACTAGAAAAATCACCGGGGTGTGATGGCCTTCCAGTTGAATTTTACCAAACGTTTTGGCACCTTGTAGGTCCAATAATGGAAGAATTAGGCACTGAAATTTTTGAGAAAGGCCATTTACCACCAACTATGGCTAGGGCATACGTAAGGCTAATATATAAAGGAAATGACAGACGTCTAATTCAGAACTACAGACCAATTTCTCTACTATGTGTAGACTACAAAATAATATCCAGAGCACTAACATTGAAACTAGGTAGTGTTTTAGGAGAAATCATTGGAACAGAGCAGACATGTGCTGTACCCAGGAGGACAATTCTAACCAATACCATGGTAATAAGAGACCTTATACAATTGGTTGAGAAGGATAGCATCCCTTCAGCTGTGATTGCCTTGGACAATGAAAAGGCATTTGACCGTGTGGAATGGGATTTTCTTTTTAATTCTTTGCAATCGTTTGGGTTAGGCTCAAACTTTATTAAATGGGTAAAGATTTTATATACGGATATCAAGAGTAGCTATTTAGTGAACAATCAATTATCCAGAGAAATTGTCTTAGAACGTGGGGTTAGACAGGGGTGTTCCCTATCGCCATTATTATTTGTTATTGTGATGGAATCACTTGGCATAGCATTGAGGCAAAATAATAACTTTCAAGGCATATGTATTCGTGGCATAGAAAGACCACTTAAGCTGTCACAATATGCTGATGACACAACTGTGTTTACCAGTTCAAACAATGATTTTGCAATTTTAAACCACGTACTAGAAAAGTTCCAAAATGCATCTGGTTTGAAAATCAATAAAGGAAAATCCAAAGGATTATTTCTGGGGCCATGGAAAGAGCGGAATGACCAGCCACTTGAAATCAATTGGTCTAATGATACCATTAAGATTTTAGGCATCTATTTTGGCAGGAAACCGAATACAATACAAAATTGGAATGAACGAGTATCTAAGCTTAAGAGAATATTAGCAAATTGGAAGCGTCGTCGTCTTTCAATCTTTGGTAGAGTGTTTGTTGTCAACAACTTGGCATTATCTGGGCTATGGTATACAGCATCGGTTGTACACATGCCAAAACATGTAGAAAAGGAGGTTAATGAGTTGATATTGTCATTCATATGGGAAGAAAAGAATCATTTAGTTTCCCATCGTGTTCTCAATAATGCTAAGTTAGAAGGAGGACTTGATTTAATTGATATTAAAGTGAAATGTGTTTCTTTAAGGTTAAAATTTTTGGATGATCTTATTACATCAGATGAGACGTGGGCATGTGTTTCACGAGCTCTCATGGAGAGAATTGTAGAACCATTTCTGGCGGAGCATGTGTTTACCTCAAAGAAGCCACCTCCGAATAGCCAAATGATACCAGATGTGTTTAAAGATCAAGTTAAGGGGTTAGAAATATTTGACAGATACATGCCTCCACCTACGTGCTGGAAGGAAGTACTAGAACAGCAATTGTGGGGCAATAGTAATATATGTTATAACAATGCAGTACTTTATCTACCGTCCTTTGCAAAATATGGCATTCAACATTTATCGGATATGATACACCCTCAAACACGTAGATGGATTTCAATGCAAGACGTAGCTAGAAAAACACATATGAGGCATATAGATGTCCAGCGGTTGCTAAATAAAATAAAACATGCTGTACCAATTGAATGGTTTCGTCTGCCAAATGTAAATAATAATAGTTTGACTCCACAACCCGCATTAGTTCTTGATGATGAGATGTTAAAATACAAGATGAGATCCAAGGAATGGTACCATATTATGAGACGAAAACAAGTAACACCTCCCATAGCAATTAGGAGATGGGATGACTCAAGCTATAAACCATCCAGTTGGAAAAATGTATGGAAAATCTTACATTCTCCATCCATACCAAATATGGCTCGTGATTTATTGTGGCGATTACTACATCGACGTCTATGGGTGGGACACTTGACATACAAGTGCAATATTACGACTTCTGATAGGTGTTACTTATGTCAAACAGACGAGGAAACAATCGAGCATTTATTTGTGGAATGTCCAATATCGTCACAATTTTGGGACTATATCAGCCAAATCTTGGCAAAATTTGGAGCGATGCCCATTGTTCTAGACACGCATGTAGTCTTATTTAGAGAATTTGGATCAAGCGGTGTAAATATCATAAAGTCTGAAAGGACTATTTTAATAACAATACTAACCATAGGTGTTTGGGCCATTTGGAAACATCGGTGTGCACAGACGAAAAATCCATCTATGGGCAATCACAATAGAGCAATAAAGGCAATATTTCGTTCATTGCTGCTGAATCATATTCCTTGCGAATATTTTAGATTAAAGCAGCATGGTAAAGAAAAGGTATTCAAGGACATATGGTGCAAAACAAACATAGTTTCAATAGAGTTGGGAGCTGTAAAAATAAATGAGCCTGCACTAGCTTAAATCATTTAATTACTACAGCTGATTTATCTGTGTCTTTTAATTAATCTGTGTCATGTAATTCATTTTAGTCTGCACTTTGATATTGTTATGTTTAATAATTCATGTTAAGAAATAAACAGACTGGGGTAATTTAATAATCAATCGATAAAGTAATATGCCATTGAATTATAAAATTGTCCCAGGTAATTTTAGGAATTTGCACAGAGTTTTATAGGGTTATTTGTTCCCGGGTAATTTACAAAACCTTACAACAAAGTAAATCAAAAATGGAAACAAGAGCGCCATCTATTTCCATCTATTTTTCTGTAATTTTCCTGCTGACTATATATGTTATGCTACCCGAATGCTACTACGCCCGCTGATCTTTAAGACTCAGCCCACTGGCGTCAATGATTGACTTATTTGTCATTGATTGACGAGTCACTTTTCATTTGTTGAATAGTTGCACTCGCCACACGGGTCTACTACCACACATGGATTGAATGGTAATTTACAAAACCTTATAATAAAGTAAATTGAAAATGTAAACAAGAGGGCCATCAATTTTTCTGGAATTTTTCTGCCGACTATATGTATTATACTACCTAAATGCTACTACGCCCGCTGATCTTTAGAGAATCAGCCCACTGGCGTCAATGATTGACTTATTTGTCATAGATTGACGAGGCACTTTTCATTTGTTGGATAGTTGCACTCGCCACACGGGTCTACTACTACACCTGGGTTGAATAGTAATGCCTTTGTTAAGTTTTGTTTTGCTATCGGAGC
>CM067363.1:43194991-43245120 GCA_034401795.1 Chaetoderma sp. LZ-2023a | reverse complement strand
GCATGACACGTGTGTTCTTGTCCAGTACCATGCGTAATCAGGGATATATCAGAATTATCGCATCATATTTGCATTACTAGGCCTACGTTATACCACCATGTGTAGAATATAATATATATTTGATGTAACGATTAGCAATATGTAATTTGCTATTGGTTATTGCAGTGTGTGTTTATATATATATATATATATATATATATATATATATATATATATATATATATATATATATATATATATATATATATATATATATATATATATATATATATTATATATATATATATATATATATATATATATATATATATATATATATATATACTATATATATATATATATATACATATATATATATATATATATATATATATATATATATATATATATATATATATATAAATATATATATATATATATATATATATATATATATATATATATATATATATAAAGCATTTCAAAAACGGCTCCCTCGTGCACATGGTAATTTTATTTATATTAGATATTTTGACTGGCTATCTTGAATCATCTTGCGTCAGTTGGAGAATATCTGGAGCAGATATGTTAATGAAACACTGTTATCTGCGGTTTGTGATAAAGAATATCATGATAGCATAGGTTACTGAGCCGGTGCGGGGCCAATACCGGACTGCATTGGCCCATTATTGACCCAGTCCGGACCAGTCACATGCGTTAGCTATGTAGCATACCTATTATTTGTGAAGGTTCTATAGCATTTTCATCGCATGTGCATAAATAAAGGAATCGGTATTTCCACATGCCCACAAATTTCTAGCCAAGATCTGCCAAATTTGTATGCACATTAAAATAGATTTCAAGACTTTTTGTATCCTGAGTTCAGGCATAAAACCTTTATCTGCTTCTTGGCAACTGTAGTCGGCATGACCCTTGCTTTAGTGTAAACAGAGGCTGGACTGCCAGTTCTGCGTGGGTCTCTCATATTTATAGTGCTATGGGCCCGGTTAAATTATTTGCCATTGTCATCCAGTATATAAGCCGGTTAAGAATATGGTCAACCAAGATTAACGTAGTCCAGCGGATAAGCACAAGATTTTAGCGGAATTGTTCACATTGTGATAAAAGCACCAAGATTGGCACATTTGTACCACAATGTATGCAAAATCAAATAAAAGCAAGACCCATTTGATATCTTGTATGAGATAGGAAGAATTAATTTTTTTAAACAAGTGGGACATTGCTGGGAATGAACAACACTTAACAAGGACGTGCCGAACTACAAATTTCCAAGTCTTATTTGTAGTCAAAATATAAAACCTAGTTCATATCATACTTGGGTAGAAGGTAGCGTGCGTGATTGCGATGAGGTGTGACAATTTTGGGCTCAAAAGGTCAAAGGTTAAGATCACTACAACCCGAATAACTAGAGGTCCAAATGCTATGATGCTGGATAACATACTTTCTACTTACTGATAACGTAACGGAATTTCTTTCATCTAAATGGCGTATAATAATACAAAACGAGCTTGCTGTCTATTTAATTGGTTCTAATAGGATTAACTTTTGACCTTGAAAAATGTGTACAAACAAATGTGTGAGTGTCATCTTCAATATAAGGACGAGCATAGATTAAACACGATATACGATACATGGCAGATTACACTAATTTACAAGTTAAATATATCACAGTTATATTCCTCAATAACTAAGTATTATTTTGAGCTTGCTCAAACATGTTTAGAATGATTTTACTAATCAATGCGTATAGATGTGTTAGGTAATGGGAATTCTCTCATATAACGTATGTTAAAGTATTTATTCCATCACCATTGATGCCCTAGTTTACGCATTTTAGATCATCGATGATTGAGGAAATTGTAACAGCTGCTGTATAACACTCTACAAACAAAGGCAACGTGGTGCGTGATAGTTTCTTCCCAGTCATTAACTAGCGGTTCTAGCAATGGAACTGGAACTGTTGTGTTTTGGACCGGGAACTAACTGATGAATCGCTCATTTATCCAGCACATTCTACGAGACGAACTAGCTTAGGATATCAGACGTTAACTAGCAATACCCTATAGCATTTAATGAAGGTTGATACGACTTGATAATGATAGTGGAATTAAACATACTTTAACATCGTGCGTCTTGTCATAAATTGTGCTTCAACAAATTTAGCTCGTTTAAACTACAGAGCTCACACAAACGATGCTCAGAGGACATTCTAACCGGGTAAAACTCGATCTGTACGAGGGCAGCTGGAATGTAAAGCTGTTGTGTAATAGTGTGCTTCATTTGTGACGAACCTAGAGTAGATCTCCATAAAGCATCTACTACAAACTTAGACAGAAAAGTGCAGTCGTATTCCATAGAACTTCAAGATACAAAACGGTTAGCTGAGTTGTAAATGGGTGGCATGCACGCATCGATGCAACTTATCTGACAAATTGCTTAGTTTGACTTTATAACGACTTTAGACAGAATCACAGATGTTCTGAAAAAAACGACAGGAAAGATCCATTGAAGGGTATCGTGCCTCCTGAACGTATATCGTATATAAACTCTGTACATCGAGACTATGTCAATTAAATGCAAATATTCCAGAGTGAAAGAACGACTTGTTGCAACTACACCATCTCAAAGTGTACCGCTAATGTCGGGAGATACTTCGATGAAGATCTCGGTCCGTCACTACAACTTGCCTCTGAAAACAACTTTGATGACGAAGCTACTGTTAGAAAAGACAGGGCGAAATTGTGCGTAGAGATATGCTTGCCAAAAAGCAGCACTTTGATGGATCCTTCAACTCGGAATTTTAGGAGCATTCTGTACCTTCTTCTCTTTTAGCACTGATTGACATGGTTCTGGGTGGGGCAAACATCACTGAGCAAACTAGTCATGAAAGGGTCGGCACAAGTGCAGCACTCAATTTCACAACTGTTAATATTTAATAGCGTAAAGCACGTGAGAAGCAGAGCCACAAAAATCCAACATAATGCAGATAAAGAAACACAGTCACCATAATACATTGGTTTGACAGTTCTGTTCATGTCCATAGTAGGCGCAGATTTCTATTAGACAAACTCTACTGATTGACTTTCCCATTTCAAAATTGAGTACACGTTTATTCAACATAATCCCAGCTCTAGAACTGCCACAGACTCATTCCATGGAACTGCAATCTCATTGACCCGACACCCAAGTCATTAATACCTTGGACCTGATCGTGGTGTAGTTATGATCAATTCAAATACTGCGAAAACAAAGAAAAATGTCTGAACATCCGATAGTCTCCATCTCACACTTCCGCATGCACCTGAAACAATGTGGGCTGTGGAATCTGTCAAGAATGCCCACAAAATAGGACAATCCCAGTATGATGACATTTGGCAGATTATGAAGGACAGTTTTAAACCAATTACAAACGCAATACATAGAAACAACCTTCCTCTCTTTGGGGCACCATCTACAACACTTTGTTCCATATCTCATCTTTGAAGAATGACTGCAATGTGTTTTCCCGCTTATATATATATATATATATATATATATATATATATATATATATATATATATATATATATATATATATATATATATATATATATATATATATATATATATATATATATATATATATATATATATATATATATATATATATATCATGGCAGTCCAGAGACGGGAACGTGGCCGAATTTTTAAAGCATGTATAGCAGGCCTGTCCACCATCCTTATCAACAGGAGGAAAGCTGTGTATAGGCCTTAAGTCCGACCTCCTTCAGTGTTTTGAGAAGAATTCACACAAGTTCAGTAACCAGAAGTAGATATGAGAATAGTGGATGGTTTAGTCATCGTTAACATGCTACCTCTTGGAAAGTGCATAGCATTTGAAGACTATGCCAACAATTTCTTCATCACCTATGTTGTATCACAAGCACAATCTGTAATGCGCATTGACGCTGTATGGGACAGATATTTTACCACCAGCCATGAATCGTATGGACATGGTATGCGTCTGCGAGTTGTTGGACAAGTAACACATCCTGCGAATTGACAGAGTTAACTACGACGAGATGAAAACAAGGCTGAACTGCTTGTGTTACTAGCTGCTCACATTGAATCATTGGTTATAGAAGGTAAGCAACTAATAAGCACCTTGAATGAAGATATGGGCAGCGCTACTGCAATTGACAAAGACTGACTTGCACCATTGAGTCAGGAAGAAGTTGATACACGAGTTTTGCTTCACGCATTTTATGCCGCTAAGAAAGGATACAATTGAGTAATGATAAGAACTGTCGAGACAGATATTGGTGTTCTTTGTGTAGCCAACATGACACCATTCGGTCTGAAATAATTGTGGATTGCCTTCTGGAGTGGGGAAGGTCTTGCGGTACATACCCATACACATCATTGCCAGTAGTTGTGGCACAGTTCTGCTTTACCATTCTTCCATGTCATTACTGATTGCGACATGGTGTCAGCTTTCTGTGGATGAGGCAAGAAATCAGCACATGACACGTGGACGGTATTTCCAGCGATTACATCTGTGTTCTCTTATCTAGCCTATAGGAAAATCCACACACATTCTAAGACAAGGACATTGAGTAAATTGAAAGATGTGTTGTGCTTATGCATAGTAGTACATGCTCATCAAGCCGTGTCAATGAAGCGTCAAACACCTTTCTCACAAGGTTCCAGGACAATTGAGAATATCCTTCCTAGCCAGGCTGTACTTTGTGAACACGTTAAGAGAGCCAACTTCCAGGCAGGCTACATCTAGTGGGAAGCCCTCTTTCCCATTCCAGTCCTGCCAAGCCTCGCTGATTAGGGTGGAGTTGGAATGTTGACAGATGGACACTGGTGTGGACCAACATACCTGATCCTTCAAGCTCGTGTCATGAACTAATTTACTGTGCGTGTCGTAAAGCATGCAGCAGATTGTAGAGTCAGTGGTCGAATATCACCATTTAAATAACTATTTGTTCAACATAGGATATGTATACTATTATATGCCAACACTTTCACATGTTCACTTCAATATCTTGATTATTATGGCTCCATGTTATGGGAGCCCTATGCGTTAGTATGATAATTGAGGGATCCAGTTTTAGCTATGCCCCGCCCATCTCTGCCTAAGCTCCACCTACTTGTCACCCGTGTTGGCTTCCCACGATCCCTGAGCTCCCTGACTATCAATTTCCAGAAAACTATACAGGTACGCTGTTGAATATTTTGAAACTAATTTGACTGGGTGCTGTTGCTGCCTATCAAATTAGTTTCAAAATATTCAACAGCATGTTTATTAAATAGTAAAGGCATACAATTCGTACAACAACGCTTAGTATGTCAGTAATTAAGCGTTTGTGACGACCTTAGCAACGTCATACCTGACGTCATTGATTATTACGTCATCCTGCACGTCACGTAGTTGATTATGGTGTCAGATGATTGATCGATAAAATGGAAAGTCCATTTCCGGCTTAATCAATGTTCATTAATGTTAAAAGTGTTACCGGTGAAAGCACATTTTAACAAATTATGTATGCTTCCTAACAAGATAATATAATATTAACACATGTTGAGTAGGCAAATTCCAAATGAATCAGGCTGATTCGGATCGATTTGAAGAAATGTCTGAGTTACCTAATCGCCAGCTACTTGTACGCCTTGTTATGATTTGTAAAATGTTAGTTGAAGTATTCCAAAAATTTAGCTGAAACGCACCAGGTATATGCTAATATGTATCCATAATGTTATTTTCTGACAATGCCCTTGTTTGTTCTAATACAGATGGCTCTACTGACTAGCCAGTTAATTTAATTTCTTCAAACCAGCCAAGTCACTAGCAGCACTAGCAGCAGTGACTATCCACGTAATAAGGCAGCAACAGCACCCAGTCAAATTAGTTTCGAAATATCCAACAGCCAGCTGTATAATTTGCTTGAAATTGAGATTCAGGGAGTGCAGTGATCGATCGTTCCCAACACGGGCAAAGCATGGGTGGAGCTTAGCTAGAGATGGGTTGGGCATAGCTAAAACTTGATTTATCAATTTGCCCATTTCTCTATCGTCTCTGGCGTATTTGATCTGCAAACAGCATGCCATCTTATGACCTCATTCGCCGTAATACATTTATCCAGTTCATGTGTACGTAACCTCAGATTAGTTTTTTCTTTAACATAGGATCAATAACCCGTTGCAAAGTCAAGTATTATTACTAGTATAGAACTTGCAAAATATGATCAGTGTGAATTAACTTATAAACAGTTTGACATGAGTGGCATTGGCTAGCTAACCCCCCCCCCCCCCCACACCAAAACAAATAGAAAGTTGCGTAATTCAATAAACAGCTGATTGGTTACTGACATAATTCTACATTGTATTTGCTGCATTCTAGATGGTCCTTGTCAAAGAAATTGACTCAACTAAAGTTTCTTAGAGTAATCATTGAAGAAGCACTGAGCGAAATTCTTCTGTACAATCAATGTCTCTTTTAAGGCATAATTGGCACCAATACATTATAAAACAGCAAAGTAACATGTTTCAGGAATTTTCTACCTGACTTTATGAAATAAAGCTGGATTCCTCCATTAGATCATGAAATAATATAGTAGGTCATATATAGATCATGAAATAATATAGTAGCCCCTATATAGATCATGAAATAATATAGTAGGCCCTATATAGGTCATGAAATAACATAGTAGGCCCTATATAGATCATGAAATAATATAGTTGGCCCCTATATAGATCATGAAATAACATAGTAGGACCTATATAGATCATGAAATAATATAGTTGGCCCCTATATAGATCATGAAATAATATAGTAGGACCTATATAGATCATGAAATAATATAGTTGGTCCCCTATATAGATCATGAAATAATATAGTAGGCCCCTATATAGATCATGAAATAATATAGTGGCCCATATATAGGTCATGAAATAATATGGTAGACCCGTACATAGGTCATGGAATAATATAGTAAGCCCTCTATAGATCATGAAATAATATAGTAGGCCCCTATATAGATCATGAAATAATATAGTTGGCCCCTATATAGATCATGAAATGATATAGTAGGCCCTATATAGATCATGAAATAATATAGTAGGTCATATATAGATCATGAAATAATATAGTGGCCCTATATAGATCATGAAATAATATAGTGGCCCTATATAGATCATGAAATAATATAGTAGGCCCCTATATAGGTCATGAAATAATATGGTAGACCCGTACATAGGTCATGGAATAATATAGTAGGCCATATATAGATCATGAAATAATATAGTAGGCCCTATATAGATCATGAAATAATATAGTAGACCCGTATATAGATCATGAAATAATATAGTAAGCCCTATATAGGTCATGAAATAATATAGTAGGACCTATATAGATCATGAAATAATATAGTAGGACCTATATAGGTCATGAAATAATATAGTAGGCCCTATATAGATCATGAAATAATATAGTAGGCCCTATATAGATCATGAAATAATATAGTAAGCCCTATATAGGTCATGAAATAATATAGTAAGCCCATATATAGATCATGAAATAATATAGTAGGCCCCTATATAGATCATGAAATAATATAGTAGACCCGTATATAGATCATGAAATAATATAGTAAGCCCATATATAGATCAGGAAATAATATAGTAAGCCCTATATAGGTCATGAAATAATATAGTAGACCCGTATATAGATCATGAAATAATATAGTAAGCCCTATATAGGTCATGAAATAATATAGTAAGCCCATATATAGATCATGAAATAATATAGTAAGCCCTATATAGGTCATGAAATAATATAGTAGACCCGTATATAGATCATGAAATATTATAGTAAGCCCTATATAGGTCATGAAATAATATAGTAAGCCCCTATATAGATCATGAAATAATATAGTAAGCCCTATATAGATCATGAAATAATATAGTAAGCCCATATATAGATCATGAAATAATATAGTAGGCCCCTATATAGATCATGAAATAATATAGTAAACCCTATATAGATCATGAAATAATATAGTAAGCCCCTATATAGATCATGAAATAATATAGTAGACCCTATATAGATCATGAAATAATATAGTAAACCCTATATAGATCATGAAATAATATAGTAAGCCCATATATAGATCATGAAATAATATAGTAAGCCCCTATATAGATCATGAAATAATATAGTAAGCCCCTATATAGATCATGAAATAATATAGTAGACCCTATATAGATCATGAAATAATATAGTAAGCCCCTATATAGATCATGAAATAATATAGAAAGCCCATATATAGATCATGAAATAATATAGTAAGCCCATATATAGATCATGAAATAATATAGTAAGCCCTATATAGGTCATGAAATAATATAGTAAGCCCCTATATAGATCATGAAATAATATAGTAAGCCCATATATAGATCATGAAATAATATAGTAAGCCCATATATAGATCATGAAATAATATAGTAAGCCCATATATAGATCATGAAATAATATAGTAAACCCATATATAGATCATGAAATAATATAGTAAGCCCCTATATAGATCATGAAATAATATAGTAAGCCCATATATAGATCATGAAATAATATAGTAAGCCCATATATAGATCATGAAATAATATAGTAAGCCCTATATAGGTCATGAAATAATATAGTAAGCCCCTATATAGATCATGAAATAATATAGTAAGCCCATATATAGATCATGAAATAATATAGTAAGCCCTATATAGGTCATGAAATAATATAGTAAGCCCCTATATAGATCATGAAATAATATAGTAAGCCCATATATAGATCATGAAATAATATAGTAAGCCCATATATAGATCATGAAATAATATAATAGGCCCCTATATAGATCATGAAATAATATAGTAAGCCCTATATAGGTCATGAAATAATATAGTAGACCCGTATATAGATCATGAAATAATATAGTAAGCCCTATATAGGTCATGAAATAATATAGTAAGCCCCTATTTAGATCAAGAAATAATATAGTAAGCCCTATATAGATCATGAAATAATATAGTAAGCCCTATATAGGTCATGAAATAATATAGTAGACCCGTATATAGATCATGAAATAATATGGTAGGCCCTATATAGGTCATGAAATAATATAGTAAGCCCTATATAGGTCATGAAATAATATAGTAGACCCGTATATAGATCATGAAATAATATAGTAAGCCCTATATAGGTAATGAAATAATATAGTAAGCCCTATATAGGTCGTGAAATAATATAGTAGACCCGTATATAGATCATGAAATAATATAGTAAGCCCTATATAGGTCATGAAATAATATAGTAGGCCCATATATAGATCAGGAAATAATATAGTAAGCCCATATATAGATCAGGAAATAATATAGTAAGCCCTATATAGGTCATGAAATAATATAGTAAGCCCTATATAGGTCATGAAATAATATAGTAAGCCCCTATATAGATCATGAAATAATATAGTAAGCCCTATATAGATCATGAAATAATATAGTAAGCCCTATATAGGTCATGAAATAATATAGTAGACCCGTATATAGATCATGAAATAATATGGTAGACCCGTATATAGATCATGAAATAATATTGTAGACCCGTATATAGATCATGAAATAATATAGTAAGCCCTATATAGATCATGAAATAATATAGTAGACCCGTATATAGATCATGAAATAATATGGTAGACCCGTATATAGATCATGAAATAATATAGTAGACCCGTATATAGATCATGAAATAATATAGTAGACCCGTATATAGGTCATGAAATAATATAGTAGACCCGTATATAGATCATTAAATAATATAGTAAGCCCTATATAGTTCATGAAATAATATAGTAGACCCATATATAGATCATGAAATAATATAGTAGGCCCCTATATAGATCATGAAATAATATAGTAGACCCGTATATAGATCATGAAATAATATAGTAAGCCCCTATATAGATCATGAAATAATATAGTAGACCCGTATATAGATCATGAAATAATATAGTAGGCCCATATATAGATCAGGAAATAATATAGTAAGCCCATATATAGGTCATGAAATAATATAGTAAGCCCTATATAGGTCATGAAATAATATAGTAAGCCCTATATAGGTCATGAAATAATATAGTAAGCCCTATATAGGTCATGAAATAATATAGTAAGCCCTATATAGGTCATGAAATAATATAGTAAGCCCCTATATAGATCATGAAATAATATAGTAAGCCCTATATAGATCATGAAATAATATAGTAAGCCCTATATAGGTCATGAAATAATATAGTAGACCCGTATATAGATCATGAAATAATATGGTAGACCCGTATATAGATCATGAAATAATATAGTAAGCCCTATATAGATCATGAAATAATATAGTACGCCCTATATAGATCATGAAATAATATAGTAAGCCCTATATAGGTCATGAAATAATATAGTAGGCCCTATATAGGTCATGAAATAATATAGTAGGCCCTATATAGGTCATGAAATAATATAGTAGACCCTATATAGATCATGAAATAATATAGTAAGCCCATATATAGGTCATGAAATAATATAGTACGCCCTATATAGATCATGAAATAATATAGTAAGCCCTATATAGGTCATGAAATAATATAGTAGACCCGTATATAGATCATGAAATAATATAGTAAGCCCTATATAGATCATGAAATAATATAGTAGACCCGTATATAGATCATGAAATAATATAGTAAGCCCATATATAGATCATGAAATAATATAGTAAGCCCTATATAGGTCATGAAATAATATAGTAGGACCTATATAGGTCATGAAATAATATAGTAGGCCCTATATAGATCATGAAATAATATAGTAGACCCTATATAGGTCATGAAATAATATAGTGGCCCATATATAGATCATGAAATAATATAGTAAGCCCATATATAGATCATGAAATAATATAGTAAGCCCTATATAGGTCATGAAATAATATAGTAAGCCCTATATAGGTCATGAAATAATATAGTAGGACCTATATAGGTCATGAAATAATATAGTAGGCCCTATATAGATCATGAAATAATATGGTAGAACCGTACATAGGTCATGAAATAATATAGTGGCCCATATATAGATCATGAAATAATATAGTAGACCCATATATAGATCATGAAATAATATAGTAAGCCCTATATAGGTCATGAAATAATATAGTAGACCCATATATAGGTCATGAAATAATATAGTAAGCCCTATATAGATCATGAAATAATATAGTAGACCCATATATAGGTCATGAAATAATATAGTAGGCCCTATATAGATCATGAAATAATATAGTAGACCCATATATAGGTCATGAAATAATATAGTAGACCCATATATAGGTCATGAAATAATATAGTAAGCCCTATATAGATCATGAAATAATATAGTAGACCCATATATAGGTCATGAAATAATATAGTAGGCCCTATATAGATCATGAAATAATATAGTAGACCCATATATAGATCATGAAATAATATAGTAAGCCCTATATAGATCATGAAATAATATAGTAGACCCATATATAGGTCATGAAATAATATAGTAGGCCCTATATAGATCATGAAATAATATAGTAGGCCCTATATATGTCATGAAATAATATAGTAAGCCCTATATAGGTCATGAAATAATATAGTAGACCCGTATATAGATCATGACATAATATAGTAAGCCCTATATAGGTCATGAAATAATATAGTAGACCCATATATAGGTCATGAAATAATATAGTAAGCCCTATATAGGTCATGAAATAATATAGTAGGCCCTATATAGATCATGAAATAATATAGTAAGCCCTATATAGGTCATGAAATAATATAGTAAGCCCTATATAGGTCATGAAATAATATAGTAAGCCCTATATAGGTCATGAAATAATATAGTAAGCCCTATATAGGTCATGAAATAATATAGTAAGCCCTATATAGGTCATGAAATAATATAGTAGACCCGTATATAGATCATGAAATAATATAGTAAGCCCTATATAGATCATGAAATAATATAGTAAGCCCTATATAGGTCATGAAATAATATAGTAAGCCCTATATAGGTCATGAAATAATATAGTAAGCCCTATATAGATCATGAAATAATATAGTAAGCCCTATATAGGTCATGAAATAATATAGTAAGCCCTATATAGATCATGAAATAATATAGTAAGCCCTATATAGGTCATGAAATAATATAGTAAGCCCTATATAGGTCATGAAATAATATAGTAAGCCCTATATAGGTCATGAAATAATATAGTAAGCCCTATATAGGTCATGAAATAATATAGTAAGCCCTATATAGGTCATGAAATAATATAGTAAGCCCTATATAGGTCATGAAATAATATAGTAGACCCGTATATAGATCATGAAATAATATAGTAAGCCCTATATATATAGATCATGAAATAATATAGTAAGCCCTATATAGGTCATGAAATAATATAGTAAGCCCTATATAGGTCATGAAATAATATAGTAAGGCCATATATAGATCATGAAATAATATAGTAAGCCCTATATAGATCATGAAATAATATAGTAAGCCCTATATATATAGATCATGAAATAATATAGTAAGCCCTATATAGGTCATGAAATAATATAGTAGACCCTATATAGATCATGAAATAATATAGTAAGCCCTATATAGATCATGAAATAATATAGTAAGCCCTATATAGGTCATGAAATAATATAGTAAGCCCTATATAGATCATGAAATAATATAGTAAGCCCTATATAGGTCATGAAATAATATAGTAAGCCCTATATAGGTCATGAAATAATATAGTAAGCCCTATATAGGTCATGAAATAATATAGTAAGCCCTATATAGGTCATGAAATAATATAGTAGACCCTATATAGATCATGAAATAATATAGTAAGCCCTATATAGATCATGAAATAATATAGTAAGCCCTATATAGGTCATGAAATAATATAGTAAGCCCTATATAGATCATGAAATAATATAGTAAGCCCTATATAGGTCATGAAATAATATAGTAGACCCTATATAGATCATGAAATAATATAGTAGACCCTATATAGATCATGAAATAATATAGTAAGCCCTATATATATAGATCATGAAATAATATAGTAAGCCCTATATAGGTCATGAAATAATATAGTAAGCCCTATATAGGTCATGAAATAATATAGTAGACCCTATATAGATCATGAAATAATATAGTAAGCCCTATATAGATCATGAAATAATATAGTAAGCCCTATATATATAGATCATGAAATAATATAGTAAGCCCTATATAGGTCATGAAATAATATAGTAAGCCCTATATAGGTCATGAAATAATATAGTAGGCCCATATATAGGTCATGAAATAATATAGTAAGCCCTATATAGGTCATGAAATAATATAGTAAGCCCTATATAGGTCATGAAATAATATAGTAAGGCCATATATAGATCATGAAATAATATAGTAGGCCCATATATAGATCATGAAATAATATAGTAGACCCGTATATAGATCATGAAATAATATAGTAGACCCGTATATAGATCATGAAATAATATAGTAAGCCCTATATAGGTCATGAAATAATATAGTAAGCCCTATATAGATCATGAAATAATATAGTAAGCCCTATATAGGTCATGAAATAATATAGTAGACCCGTATATAGATCATGAAATAATATAGTAGACCCGTATATAGATCATGAAATAATATAGTAAGCCCTATATAGGTCATGAAATAATATAGTAAGCCCTATATAGATCATGACATAATATAGTAAGCCCATATATAGATCATGAAATAATATAGTAAGCCCTATATAGGTCATGAAATAATATAGTAAGCCCATATATAGATCATGAAATAATATAGTAAGCCCATATATAGATCATGAAATAATATAGTAAGCCCTATATAGGTCATGAAATAATATAGTAAGCCCTATATAGATCATGACATAATATAGTAAGCCCTATATAGATCATGAAATAATATAGTAAGCCCTATATAGATCATGAAATAATATAGTAAGCCCTATATAGGTCATGAAATAATATAGTAAGCCCTATATAGATCATGACATAATATAGTAAGCCCATATATAGATCATGAAATAATATAGTAAGCCCTATATAGGTCATGAAATAATATAGTAAGCCCTATATAGATCATGACATAATATAGTAAGCCCTATATAGGTCATGAAATAATATAGTAGACCCGTATATAGATCATGAAATAATATAGTAGACCCGTATATAGATCATGAAATAATATAGTAAGCCCTATATAGGTCATGAAATAATATAGTAAGCCCTATATAGATCATGACATAATATAGTAAGCCCATATATAGATCATGAAATAATATAGTAAGCCCTATATAGGTCATGAAATAATATAGTAAGCCCATATATAGATCATGAAATAATATAGTAAGCCCATATATAGATCATGAAATAATATAGTAAGCCCTATATAGGTCATGAAATAATATAGTAAGCCCTATATAGATCATGACATAATATAGTAAGCCCTATATAGATCATGAAATAATATAGTAAGCCCTATATAGATCATGAAATAATATAGTAAGCCCTATATAGGTCATGAAATAATATAGTAAGCCCTATATAGATCATGACATAATATAGTAAGCCCATATATAGATCATGAAATAATATAGTAAGCCCTATATAGGTCATGAAATAATATAGTAAGCCCTATATAGATCATGACATAATATAGTAAGCCCTATATAGGTCATGAAATAATATAGTAAGCCCGTATATAGATCATGAAATAATATAGTAGGCCCATATATAGGTCATGAAATAATATAGTAAGCCCTATATAGGTCATGAAATAATATAGTAGACCCTATATAGATCATGAAATAATATAGTAAGCCCATATATAGATCATGAAATAATATAGTAAGCCCTATATAGGTCATGAAATAATATAGTAGACCCGTATATAGATCATGAAATAATATAGTAAGCCCTATATAGATCATGAAATAATATAGTAAGCCCTATATAGATCATGAAATAATATAGTAGACCCTATATAGATCATGAAATAATATAGTAAGCCCTATATAGGTCATGAAATAATATAGTAGACCCGTATATAGATCATGAAATAATATAGTAGACCCGTATATAGATCATGAAATAATATAGTAAGCCCTATATAGATCATGAAATAATATAGTAGGCCCATATATAGGTCATGAAATAATATAGTAGGCCCTATATAGATCATGAAATAATATAGTAGGCCCTATATAGATCATGAAATAATATAGTAGACCCTATATAGATCATGAAATAATATAGTAGGCCCATATATAGGTCATGAAATAATATAGTAGACCCTATATAGATCATGAAATAATATAGTAGACCCGTATATAGATCATGAAATAATATAGTAAGCCCTATATAGATCATGAAATAATATAGTAGACCCATATATAGGTCATGAAATAATATAGTAGGCCCTATATAGATCATGAAATAATATAGTAGACCCATATATAGGTCATGAAATAATATAGTAGACCCATATATAGGTCATGAAATAATATAGTAAGCCCTATATAGATCATGAAATAATATAGTAGACCCATATATAGGTCATGAAATAATATAGTAGACCCGTATATAGATCATGAAATAATATAGTAGACCCGTATATAGATCATGAAATAATATAGTAGACCCGTATATAGATCATGAAATAATATAGTAGACCCATATATAGGTCATGAAATAATATAGTAAGCCCTATATAGATCATGAAATAATATAGTAGACCCGTATATAGGTCATGAAATAATATAGTAGACCCGTATATAGATCATGAAATAATATAGTAGACCCATATATAGGTCATGAAATAATATAGTAAGCCCTATATAGATCATGAAATAATATAGTAGACCCATATATAGGTCATGAAATAATATAGTAGACCCGTATATAGATCATGAAATAATATAGTAGACCCGTATATAGATCATGAAATAATATAGTAGACCCGTATATAGATCATGAAATAATATAGTAGACCCGTATATAGATCATGAAATAATATAGTAGACCCGTATATAGATCATGAAATAATATAGTAGACCCGTATATAGATCATGAAATAATATAGTAGACCCGTATATAGATCATGAAATAATATAGTAGACCCATATATAGGTCATGAAATAATATAGTAGACCCGTATATAGATCATGAAATAATATAGTAGACCCGTATATAGATCATGAAATAATATAGTAAGCCCTATATAGGTCATGAAATAATATAGTAGGCCCATATATAGATCATGAAATAATATAGTAGGCCCTATATAGATCATGAAATAATATAGTAAGCCCTATATAGATCATGAAATAATATAGTAGACCCATATATAGGTCATGAAATAATATAGTAGACCCATATATAGGTCATGAAATAATATAGTAAGCCCTATATAGATCATGAAATAATATAGTAGACCCATATATAGGTCATGAAATAATATAGTAGGCCCTATATAGATCATGAAATAATATAGTAGACCCATATATAGATCATGAAATAATATAGTAAGCCCTATATAGATCATGAAATAATATAGTAGACCCATATATAGGTCATGAAATAATATAGTAGGCCCTATATAGATCATGAAATAATATAGTAGGCCCTATATATGTCATGAAATAATATAGTAAGCCCTATATAGGTCATGAAATAATATAGTAGACCCGTATATAGATCATGACATAATATAGTAAGCCCTATATAGGTCATGAAATAATATAGTAGACCCATATATAGGTCATGAAATAATATAGTAAGCCCTATATAGGTCATGAAATAATATAGTAGGCCCTATATAGATCATGAAATAATATAGTAAGCCCTATATAGGTCATGAAATAATATAGTAAGCCCTATATAGGTCATGAAATAATATAGTAAGCCCTATATAGGTCATGAAATAATATAGTAAGCCCTATATAGGTCATGAAATAATATAGTAAGCCCTATATAGGTCATGAAATAATATAGTAGACCCGTATATAGATCATGAAATAATATAGTAAGCCCTATATAGATCATGAAATAATATAGTAAGCCCTATATAGGTCATGAAATAATATAGTAAGCCCTATATAGGTCATGAAATAATATAGTAAGCCCTATATAGATCATGAAATAATATAGTAAGCCCTATATAGGTCATGAAATAATATAGTAAGCCCTATATAGATCATGAAATAATATAGTAAGCCCTATATAGGTCATGAAATAATATAGTAAGCCCTATATAGGTCATGAAATAATATAGTAAGCCCTATATAGGTCATGAAATAATATAGTAAGCCCTATATAGGTCATGAAATAATATAGTAAGCCCTATATAGGTCATGAAATAATATAGTAAGCCCTATATAGGTCATGAAATAATATAGTAGACCCGTATATAGATCATGAAATAATATAGTAAGCCCTATATATATAGATCATGAAATAATATAGTAAGCCCTATATAGGTCATGAAATAATATAGTAAGCCCTATATAGGTCATGAAATAATATAGTAAGGCCATATATAGATCATGAAATAATATAGTAAGCCCTATATAGATCATGAAATAATATAGTAAGCCCTATATATATAGATCATGAAATAATATAGTAAGCCCTATATAGGTCATGAAATAATATAGTAGACCCTATATAGATCATGAAATAATATAGTAAGCCCTATATAGATCATGAAATAATATAGTAAGCCCTATATAGGTCATGAAATAATATAGTAAGCCCTATATAGATCATGAAATAATATAGTAAGCCCTATATAGGTCATGAAATAATATAGTAAGCCCTATATAGGTCATGAAATAATATAGTAAGCCCTATATAGGTCATGAAATAATATAGTAAGCCCTATATAGGTCATGAAATAATATAGTAGACCCTATATAGATCATGAAATAATATAGTAAGCCCTATATAGATCATGAAATAATATAGTAAGCCCTATATAGGTCATGAAATAATATAGTAAGCCCTATATAGATCATGAAATAATATAGTAAGCCCTATATAGGTCATGAAATAATATAGTAGACCCTATATAGATCATGAAATAATATAGTAGACCCTATATAGATCATGAAATAATATAGTAAGCCCTATATATATAGATCATGAAATAATATAGTAAGCCCTATATAGGTCATGAAATAATATAGTAAGCCCTATATAGGTCATGAAATAATATAGTAGACCCTATATAGATCATGAAATAATATAGTAAGCCCTATATAGATCATGAAATAATATAGTAAGCCCTATATAGATCATGAAATAATATAGTAGGCCCATATATAGATCATGAAATAATATAGTAAGCCCTATATAGGTCATGAAATAATATAGTAAGCCCTATATAGGTCATGAAATAATATAGTAAGCCCTATATAGGTCATGAAATAATATAGTAGGCCCTATATAGATCATGAAATAATATAGTAAGCCCTATATAGGTCATGAAATAATATAGTAAGCCCTATATAGGTCATGAAATAATATAGTAAGCCCTATATAGGTCATGAAATAATATAGTAGGCCCATATATAGGTCATGAAATAATATAGTAAGCCCTATATAGGTCATGAAATAATATAGTAAGCCCTATATAGATCATGACATAATATAGTAAGCCCATATATAGATCATGAAATAATATAGTAAGCCCTATATAGGTCATGAAATAATATAGTAAGCCCATATATAGATCATGAAATAATATAGTAAGCCCATATATAGATCATGAAATAATATAGTAAGCCCTATATAGGTCATGAAATAATATAGTAAGCCCTATATAGATCATGACATAATATAGTAAGCCCTATATAGATCATGAAATAATATAGTAAGCCCTATATAGATCATGAAATAATATAGTAAGCCCTATATAGGTCATGAAATAATATAGTAAGCCCTATATAGATCATGACATAATATAGTAAGCCCATATATAGATCATGAAATAATATAGTAAGCCCTATATAGGTCATGAAATAATATAGTAAGCCCTATATAGATCATGACATAATATAGTAAGCCCTATATAGGTCATGAAATAATATAGTAAGCCCTATATAGGTCATGAAATAATATAGTAGACCCTATATAGATCATGAAATAATATAGTAAGCCCATATATAGATCATGAAATAATATAGTAAGCCCTATATAGGTCATGAAATAATATAGTAGACCCGTATATAGATCATGAAATAATATAGTAAGCCCTATATAGATCATGAAATAATATAGTAAGCCCTATATAGATCATGAAATAATATAGTAGACCCTATATAGATCATGAAATAATATAGTAAGCCCTATATAGGTCATGAAATAATATAGTAGACCCGTATATAGATCATGAAATAATATAGTAGACCCGTATATAGATCATGAAATAATATAGTAAGCCCTATATAGGTCATGAAATAATATAGTAGGCCCATATATAGGTCATGAAATAATATAGTAAGCCCATATATAGATCATGAAATAATATAGTAAGCCCTATATAGATCATGAAATAATATAGTAAGCCCTATATAGATCATGACATAATATAGTAAGCCCTATATAGGTCATGAAATAATATAGTAAGCCCTATATAGATCATGACATAATATAGTAAGCCCTATATAGGTCATGAAATAATATAGTAAGCCCTATATAGATCATGAAATAATATAGTAAGCCCTATATAGGTCATGAAATAATATAGTAAGCCCTATATAGGTCATGAAATAATATAGTAAGCCCATATATAGATCATGAAATAATATAGTAAGCCCATATATAGATCATGAAATAATATAGTAAGCCCATATATAGATCATGAAATAATATAGTAAGCCCTATATAGGTCATGAAATAATATAGTAAGCCCTATATAGGTCATGAAATAATATAGTAAGCCCATATATAGATCATGAAATAATATAGTAAGCCCATATATAGATCATGAAATAATATAGTAAGCCCATATATAGGTCATGAAATAATATAGTAGGCCCATATATAGATCATGAAATAATATAGTAAGCCCATATATAGATCATGAAATAATATAGTAGGCCCATATATAGATCATGAAATAATATAGTAAGCCCTATATAGATCATGAAATAATATAGTAAGCCCATATATAGATCATGAAATAATATAGTAAGCCCTATATAGGTCATGAAATAATATAGTAAGCCCATATATAGATCATGAAATAATATAGTAGGCCCATATATAGATCATGAAATAATATAGTAAGCCCTATATAGATCATGAAATAATATAGTAAGCCCATATATAGATCATGAAATAATATAGTAAGCCCTATATAGGTCATGAAATAATATAGTAAGCCCTATATAGGTCATGAAATAATATAGTGGGCCCTATATAGATCATGAAATAATATAGTAAGCCCTATATAGGTCATGAAATAATATAGTAAGCCCTATATAGGTCATGAAATAATATAGTGGGCCCTATATAGGTCATGAAATAATATAGTAAGCCCCTATATAGATCATGAAATAATATAGTAAGCCCTATATAGGTCATGAAATAATATAGTAGGCCCTATGTAGGTCATGAAATAATATAGTAGGCCCTATATAGATCATGACATAATATAGTAGGCCCTATATAGATCATGAAATAATATAAAGGCCATATATAGATCATGAAATAATATAGTAAGCCCTATATAGATCATGAAATAATATAAAGGCCATATATAGATCATGAAATAATATAGTAAGCCCTATATAGATCATGAAATAATATAGTAGGTCCTATATAGGTCATGAAATAATATAGTAAGCCCTATATAGATCATGAAATAATATAGTAGGCCCATATATAGATCATGAAATAATATAGTAAGCCCTATATAGGTCATGAAATAATATAGTAAGCCCTATATAGATCATGAAATAATATAGTAAGCCCTATATAGGTCATGAAATAATATAGTAAGCCCTATATAGGTCATGAAATAATATAGTAAGCCCATATATAGATCATGAAATAATATAGTAGGCCCATATATAGGTCATGAAATAATATAGTAGGCCCCTATATAGATCATGAAATAATATAGTAAGCCCTATATAGGTCATGAAATAATATAGTAAGCCCTATATAGATCATGAAATAATATAGTAAGCCCTATATAGATCATGAAATAATATAGTAAGCCCTATATAGATCATGAAATAATATAGTAGGTCCTATATAGATCATGAAATAATATAGTAAGCCCATATATAGATCATGAAATAATATAGTAAGCCCTATATAGGTCATGAAATAATATAGTAAGCCCTATATAGATCATGAAATAATATAGTAAGCCCTATATAGATCATGAAATAATATAGTATACCCTATATAGGTCATGAAATAATATAGTAGGCCCATATATAGATCATGAAATAATATAGTAAGCCCTATATAGGTCATGAAATAATATAGTAAGCCCTATATAGATCATGAAATAATATAGTAGGTCCTATATAGGTCATGAAATAATATAGTAGACCCGTATATAGATTATGACATAATATAGTAAGCCATATATAGGTCATGAAATAATATAGTAGACCCTATATAGGTCATGAAATAATATAGTAAGCCCTATATAGGTCATGAAATAATATAGTAGGCCCATATATAGATCATGAAATAATATAGTAAGCCCTATGTAGGTCATGAAATAATATAGTAGACCCATATATAGATCATGAAATAATATAGTAAGCCCTATATAGGTCATGAAATAATATAGTAGACCCATATATAGGTCATGAAATAATATAGTAGACCCATATATAGATCATGAAATAATATAGTAGGCCCATATATAGATCATGAAATAATATAGTAAGCCCTATATAGGTCATGAAATAATATAGTAGGCCCTATATAGGTCATGAAATAATATAGTAAGCCCTATATAGGTCATGACATAATATAGTAAGCCCTATATAGATCATGAAATAATATAGTAAGCCCTATGTAGGTCATGAAATAATATAGTAAGCCCTATGTAGGTCATGAAATAATATAGTAGACCCATATATAGATCATGAAATAATATAGTAAGCCCTATATAGGTCATGACATAATATAGTAGACCATATATAGGTCATGAAATAATATAGTAAGCCCTATATAGATCATGAAATAATATAGTAGGCCCATATATAGATCATGAAATAATATAGTAAGCCCTATATAGGTCATGAAATAATATAGTAGGCCCTATATAGGTCATGAAATAATATAGTAAGCCCTATATAGGTCATGACATAATATAGTAAGCCCTATATAGATCATGAAATAATATAGTAGGCCCATATATAGATCATGACATAATATAGTAAGCCCTATATAGATCATGAAATAATATAGTAAGCCCTATATAGATCATGAAATAATATAGTAAGCCCTATATAGGTCATGAAATAATATAGTAGGCCCTATATAGATCATGACATAATATAGTAAGCCCTATATAGATCATGAAATAATATAGTAGGCCCATATATAGATCATGACATAATATAGTAAGCCCTATATAGATCATGAAATAATATAGTAGGCCCTATGTAGGTCATGAAATAATATAGTAGGCCCTATATAGATCATGACATAATATAGTAGGCCCTATATAGATCATGAAATAATATAAAGGTCATATATAGATCATGAAATAATATAGTGGCCCCTATATAGATCATGAAATAATATAGTAGGCCCTATATAGGTCATGAAATAATATAGTAGGACCTATATAGATCATGACATAATATATTAGGCCCTATATAGATCATGAAATAATATATAGGTCATATATAGATCATGAAATAATATAGTGGCCCCTATATAGGTCATGAAATAATATGGTAGACCCGTACATAGGTCATGGAATAATATAGTAGGCCCTCTATAGATCATGAAATAATATAGTGGGCCCCTATATAGGTCATGAAATAATATAGTATACCAGTATATAGGTCATGGAATAATATAGTAGGCCCTTTATATGCCATGTAATAATATAGTAGGCCCTATATAGGTCATGGAATAATATAGTAGGCCCTCTATAGATCGTGAAATAATATAGTAGGCCCTATATAGGTCATGGAATAATATAGTAGGCCCTCCATAGATCATGAAATAATATAGTAGGCCCCCATATAGGTCAGGAAATAATATAATAATTCAATACAATGGACCGTTCCAGTTTTAGCTATGCCCCGCCCATCTCTAGCTAAGCTCCACCCACACCTCAATCGTGTTGGGATCGATCGATCTCTGCACTCGCTGACTATCAATTTTCAGAAAACTATACAGGTAAGCTGTTGAATATTTTGAAACTAATTTGACTTCGCGATGTTGATGCCTATGGCATCACCAACGTCCAGTCAAATTAGTTTCAAAATATTCAACAGAGTGTTTATTAAATGGTAAGAACATGCAATTCGTACAACAGCACGGACTATGATTAAGTGCTAAAGAAGGACTGATTGATGAATGATTCATGACGACATCATTATGACATCATGGTACACGTCACGTAGTCGATTATAACATCATATGATGAATGGATAAACTTGGAAAGGTCCATTAAACACAAGTGTTATTGTTGTCATATACAGGCTGCAGTGGAAGAAGATTGTTAATCCCTCTAGTGTCAACAGCGCCTCAAAGCGCTCAAAATGATACTCATATAAATTACGATTTCTCAAGAAAATTTTAAGAGAAGAGTATTTTTGTAGATTTAGTCCTTAAATTACCAATAATAGCTTTCTGTTTTCCTGCGAATGGTCGTTACTATGGCGACCGCGGAGGTTGATTTGACCGGCTTGACCATGAATACGTTATATAATGGTCAAGAAAATCCTAATTTCCCGTTTAGTCAGTGTCTATTTGCTAGGACAAGCGAAGATTATTTTTTTAAGATAACCGAGCCAGTCATTGCAGTGGTAAATTTCCAAAAATAGTCTTCTCTTGTCCTGTACATGAACACTGCTTACTACCACTTCAGAGGCTGGTTTGGTCGATTTAACTGTTAAAGGGTTAACATGGCACGCTAGTAGTTAAGACACAGTGGAAAGGGTCATGAACAGAGACTCGAATTCACGTCAAGTGTACGATTGAAACAATTCACCTTTCCAGAGTATTCCTCTATCAATTTGACGTCATATGACGTTATAATCAGCTAAGGCGTGTGTAGGATGGCGTCATAATCATTACATCATAAATGGCCTGTCTTTAACTGATAATAGTCCGACACGTTGTACGATGTCTATGTGTCTAATAAACATGCTGTTTAATATTTTGAAAATAATTTGCCATAGGCAGCAACAGCGCCCAGTCAAATTAGTTCAAAAATATTCAATAGCTTACCTGTATAGTTTTCTGGAAATTGATAGTCAGGGTGTTCAGAGATCGATCGATTCCAACACGAGCGAGGTGTGGGTGGAGCTTAGCTAGAGATGGGCGGGGCATAGGTGAAATGGAAAGGTCCATTGCTAGTCCAGCATCTGCACAGTGCAATAAGGTCAAACATGGCCAGATGATGAAACGCCTAAAATAGTGTTGTACGTTAATGTTCTTACTTTAATTCTTTAATCGTCTTAATGAGCAGGTATAATGTTTGCAATTTATCCAGGTAGCAAGTTCAACATTTGCACGTAGCTAATGTAATGTCCAAATAAACCTAGGCAATCACACCAATTTGATAATATTCTACATATATATGTATATATATACATGTGTGTGCGCGCGCGTGCGTGCATGCGTGCGTGCGTGCGTGCGTGCGTGCGTGCGTGCGTGCGTGCGTGCGTGCGTGCGTGCGTGCGTGCGTGCGTGCGTGCGTGCGTGCGTGCGTGCGTGCGTGCGTGCGTGCGTGCGTGCGTGCGTGCGTGCGTGCGTGCGTGCGTGCGTGCGTGCGTGCGTGCGTGCGTGCGTGCGTGCATGTGTGTGTGTGTCAAAGCGAATACACCCGAATTTACATATACATTATCAGGCTGGCTAGTAAGACAGTACAAACTATGACACGATTGGTCAATAAACAGAATTATATTTTCAATTATTGGTATTTTGTTTCTTATAGGCCCCCTATTTCATCTATCTTTTACATGTTATCATTTTCCTGATATCGGATCTCACAGATTCAGCAGCAAAAAGATAAATCCAGGGATTGATGGCAGAGTTAGTGTAAGCCACCTGGAGAAAAACATTTAGTAAATACACATTGATTGGGTTATAGCTATTGAAGAAATAAACACGAATTGCTTGAACGATAAACGGGAATATGGTGATGAGATACGTGACAATGACAATAGCCAATGCCCGGGAATCTGTTTGTTTACGTAATTGTTGTGTTTGCTCATCTTGTGACGCCACAGTCGCTGAGCGTGATAACATAACCATTCCTTGCTTCGCAACATGAAAACCACCTGTTGATGTGAATGGCACTAAGAACCACACTATAACAACCCAGAGGTAGCGGACATATCTGTTTCCCCGGAAGGAACACGTATACACAGCTATGGCGTCATCTGCTGTTGATGCGTCTACTACCTTGTAGAAAGCCGCTATGGCACAAGTTTGGATAGCGTTAACGAGCCAAATTGTTAGACAAATCTTAAACAGTAATCCCGTGGTCACTTTCGCATGGGAGGTCAGTGGATAGGCAAGCTGGGTGAATCTGAATACAAAACAAACAAAATAACCTGGATTACTATTATTTATTATTTGAACATCGGTTGATGGTAATATAAGCTGGTACCCGACTCCAATTACCCATAATCACAATATATCCTGAGCGAGAGAGTCGCGAGCGAGGAATGGGGAGGCGGAGACCAACATGATGGTAATAATGCTTGAAATGTATAGATATAGTGCAGCCCACTGAAATTATATCCCGGAGAACATCGTAAGGGAGGAATCCGATCTCTCAGTACAGCATCTGATGTCATAATCAAATACCTAACGTGTTAGCTGACTTCACATGTAGGTTATTGAAGTAAGAAACACTAGCATCGGGAAAGGTTGTCATGAGAAAACTGACAGTTTCAAAACTCAACAGAGAAGATAAAGGACAATCTCCCTTAGCCATTGAAGGCGGTTATCACCAAGAGGAAAGCAGCAAAGCACTTCAAAAAGCAATACACGCATGTACGAAAAAGAGGAGCGCAGACGGAGAGGAGGGTGAAATCATGAATTCCAACTTTAATATGATTGAATTAAATGATGAATGTAATCACACAGACCTGATAAGCTAGCCAATGAAATGTGTCTGAAACTAGGCAATGAAATAAAGAGTGCTTGCCTTCTTCAACATAGATAAGGTGGAGACGATGAGTAGTCCCACGGAAGGTAGAAACACTGTGGCTCATCCATAAAATGGCAAGGCAAAGAAGTATGACAGAAAGCTTGAACAAACCCGTTTGTCTTATAAGCGGTCTTTGCAAACTAATGGAAAGAAATTAGAATGGTGCATGTATGGCTCGTAAGGTTCCTTGAGAAAACTCATGCCTTAATCGAAAAGCATGGAGGATTCAGAAAGTGTAGCTCAACAGACGGTCAACTTAACCGTATGGCGCAAGAGGTTGAAGTTACACTACATAAAAACAGACAGTAGTCATACTGGGTGACATGACAAAAATCCTTCAAATGAGTCGAAATGGGTGGGTTGTTAAAGAACATGTAACAACACATAGTGGGCCAATAATAATAATAATAATAATAATAATAATAATAATAATAATAATAATACGGTGATGGGGAAGGTGGGCGAGGATGGGCATGAGGAGGAGGGGGAAGCGTTGGAGCATGGCGAGGGCGGGGAGATGGAGTGGATGATGAGGGGGTGGGAGGGAGGAAGATGGGAATGGTGAATAAAGGGTGCGAGGTGAGGAAAGACATAAGAGGGAGATTAATAATATGTACCTGAGAACAGCAAACACAGCTATATGATAACTGCTGGCTAGATATGAGAGATACATGAATGCCAATGTGACCTGACAGATCCACAATGGACCTAGAATGAATGGATACACTGCACTATAAAGAACAAAGCACCAGACGCAGACGCACAAATCGGCAAAACCTAGGCTCAGTATAACACAGAAAACGGGTGTCTTATAACGTTTATAGTATATAAGGTACGCTAGGAGAACGATGTTAGCTAGAATTCCAAATGCATAAATAATATTAAATATGTAACTGGTTATCGCTATAGGAAATGTGTGGAGATATTGTCTAAATGCCAAAGCTTTTGCCCTCAGTCCAGTGCTATCTACATCACTGTATTCAGACAGATTCCCATTCATGTGCGAAACATGGACACCATTAATTGAAGAATAATTGCTGTTTGCCATCGCGTCGTTCCAATTAATACTTCGCAAGCGAAATACACAGCTTAATTGAATAATTAGCACGTATGTGAAAGTGAACTTAGCGCAGTTGATTTATATTATCGCTATTAAATATTAAACTTTGAAAATAAAACAAATTAAAGCACTCCCGAGAAGAGACACGCGGCTTAAATACCGAGTTCCAGAACGTGTTTGAATTTGCTTGATCTCTAACCAAGATTCCAAGATTTTCTAGCTTCTCCTGTTTGCCCAATGCCATATAGTGATTTGGTGTCCTGGGCACTCATTTTAATGTACTGCAAAACAAAGTATCGCGGGTTTGCTGTGTAAATCAGTGTAAACCAATATTGCTATTCTAATCAAACGATGATGGTTTGAAAGGGAGCGTGTTCCAACCCTTTGAACCCTAAATTTGCAAAGTCGTATTCTCAAGGTAACTATAAAGCTAAGCTGCTGAATAACTTAAGCTAATTTGACAGGAATATGTTGCTGTCTTAACAACAGCTTCCAGTAAAATTTGCTTTAAAATATTCAACCGAATAGCAGTTGCAATGTAAATGGGTTTTTTTCGTATTTTACCTTTCGAATGTAAATAGTTAATATCTTTATTTATCTACACGCGTATATTACTGGCAGGGTTTTTTCCAAACCCACAGAGAACGCCACATCAATACTACCATATTAACCATACCTAGCGTTTCCTTTGTCTCAACTTAGCTGAGCAAATCGAATCATCTCTGAGATGTAAATGGTTACACATCAAACAAGAGCCATCATTGATTCTAGACCCTCGCCCTCCCGTTTTGTAACACTGTAAAGAGTTCCCGGATTTTGTCTGATTTTTTCCGGATTTTCTGGATCACGGACGGCCGGATTGACAGACAGACAGACAGACAGACATACAGACAGACAGACAGGTCCGATCACAATACCCTCTTCCCCTTACGTGACGAATGGAAATGGTAGCGAACAAAGAACTTAGTGTACTCATTGTGTTGCATTAACCCTTAAAGGTACATAGTCAGGCAAACACATTACAGAAAAGAAAAGAATATATTTCTGAATCATTTGAAACTAATGGATCTTTGCAGTTTTAGCTATGCCCCGCCCATCTATAGCTAAGCTCCACCCACACCTGGCTCGTGTTGGGATCGCTCGATCTATCAATTTCTAGAAAACTATACAGGTAAGCTGTTGAATATTTTGAAACTAATTTGACTGAGTACTGTTGCTGCCGTACAAATAGTAAGCGTTTACGATGGACTAAATCAAGTCGTTCACGCTGTAATTGATTATGATGTCATCCAACACCTCACGTAGTTGATTATGATGTCACATGACGTGAGATGATGGATTGATATACTCGAAAGGTTCATTTGACTAATTTTAATGTATAATCTGTTGCTGGCGTAAGGAGTAATTCGAATGGCATAGGTCCAAAGCGATCAAGGCAAGGATCTGAACAAAATTGTACTTCTTTGGTTAATTCATAATTTGATAACGATTCTGTCGAATTTTTTGAAACTAGTAATTTTTTACTGTGGCTTGTTGCTGCTTTATGCAGCAGCAGAGGACAATCAGACTGTTTTCGAAAATCCAACAGCTTACCAGTAGGCCTAGAGTTAGACCTACCATAAAATTGAGATTCTGAGAAATAAGTGTTCAGATTGTAAAATTATATTCAAACACGCATAGAATGTGGGCGGAGCTTACTTTAAAATGGGCGGGACATGGGTAGAAATTGATCCCTCTGTAATTAACCCCTCTTGTATCAACAGTGCCTCAAAGCGCTGAAATTATGCGCGTACTTTTATCAATTAACCCTTTAATTTGTCAAGATTTTTCAAGAAAATTTTGAATTTTTTTTATCAGAGAATAACCATTAACTGACCACTGGAATTTAGGGATATCGTTTTTAAGAGGTGATTTATAGCCGGCTAGACGATTAAAGGGTTAATGGTCAAGAATCTCACCTTTTTTTGCTTAGTCAGTACCCATTTGCAGGCCAAGAGAACACTATTTTTGAAAATGTACCACTGGAATGACTCCAAACCAGTCATTCATTTCATTGGTAAATTTCCCACATTGTTCAAGCGCTTCGCAAAGGCCGGCTTTGGTTGACTTGACGATTAAAAGTGACACAAAAGGGGCTAATGAATTTTCATACACCATGAGACTCGTCCTATCCGGGAACAGTTTTCTCGCTTTGGGACTCATTAGGGTGTGTGTGTTGGGATGGGGAGTGGCGGGGCGGGGGTGGGGTGGTGGGTGTGCAGAATTCGAACCCGAGAGCATTTTTATACCCAGTCAAATTAGTTTCAAAATATTCAACAGAATGTTTATTAAATAGTAAAGACGTACAATTCGGACAACTTGACAGAATATTAAGCTTTCATGAAGGTCTTAAATACGGCATTTATTAAGTAATTGATTATGACGTCAAGCTACGTGTGACGTAATTGATTATGACGTCATATATTTGCCTGGTAGATTGAATTTATCCAATGACACCATTAGCGCAGAACGACAGGAGACGCATGATGTCTTTTGGCGCTTGATAGACCAATTCGATTGAGGTTGGGCGAAAACATTCCTATATAGCTACCGTCAGGTAGACGAAGCATGTGCATGTTCCATTCATTTCAATGCAATCACCTCACTTTCTCTACTAACTTTACCTCAGGCCAGACCTGACTAGAATTTCGACCGTAGTATCAACCCTGGCGTTGTTACGATACCCGCAGCATCTAAGCAGCAGACATTAGGAACAGACTGTGAACACTATAGCGTCAAAAATGCCTTATCCATGAGACGAAAGTATCCACTCAATAAGACAGGAGCTGATAATGGGCCACCGGCTAATTCTCGTGCAGCCAATTTAGAGGCCACATACCACGGACCAAGGCTGTTGGGTTATATCCAAGTTATTGACACGTCCATGTCGCTGCGAAATTAGTCACATTATACATGGATATGGCCCGTCAAATAAAAAAGCCGAAGATGGCCCATCATTGATTGAGTCGTTCTGAGTCAGTCGTCATAACTCCAGCCAGGTTGAAACAATGTGTGTGTGTGTGTGTGTGTGTGTGTGTGTGTGTGTGTGTGTGTGTGTGTGCGTGCGTGCGTGCGTGCGTGCGTGCGTGCGTGCGTGCGTGCGTGCGTGCGTGCGTGCGTGCGTGCGTGCGTGCGTGCGTGCGTGCGTGCGTGCGTGCGTGCGTGCGTGCGTGCGTGCGTGCGTGCGTGCGTGCGTGCGTGCGTGCGTGCGTGCGTGCGTGCGTGCGTGCGTGCGTGCGTGCGTGCGTGCGTGCGTGCGTGCGTGCGTGCGTGCGTGCGTGCGTGCGTGCGTGCGTGCGTGCGTGCGTGCGTGCGTGCGTGCGTGCGTGCGTGCGTGCGTGCGTGCGTGCGTGCGTGCGTGCGTGCCTGCGTGCGTGCGTGCGTGCGTGCGTGCGTGCGTGCGTGCGTGCGTGCGTGCGTGCGTGCGTGCGTGCGTGCGTGCGTGCGTGCGTGCGTGAGTGAGTGAGTGAGTGAGTGAGTGAGTGAGTGAGTGAGTGAGTGTGTGTGTGTGTGTGTGTGTGTGTGTGTGTGTGTGTGTGTGTGTGTGTTAATTGTAATCTAGTGGGCTCAGAAAAAAGACGCGAGAATGATGTGCAAGTGGTCATAGGTTATGGGCCAATGTAGCAGCAATGGCAAACCCCTGGTAGTCTCCTTCGTGGCTCATGGACTTTTTGCCACGAGCACGGCCTTCAAACACCCATGACGTCATCGAACAACATGGACCCGACTCATCGCAGCCCATCGAGCAGAACCAAGCTATAATGCCGCGACGATTATCTTAATTCAAATTGAGTATGTCATGTTCAAAATCAATGCCAATCCACTACCTTAAATCCCACTCTGATATGGCAGCACCAATCACAACTCTGGCCACAGAACAGTCATCACACACCTTCAAATAAAGCACATGTACATGCTGTATAAGTATCTCGCCAACCAAAGTGGCAATTACAAATTTGATCAAGATAGGCTCGTCAGTGACACCACACGTCAACTGTCATATAAGATGCCCCTCGGGGAGCAGATATAGCAAACAGGGTTTAGCCAGTGTGTTCAAATGCATTCACACATCAGCAACGAAGGTAGCGGGAGTTGTCAAGCATAGCAACAGATCTGGACCCTACACTGTAGATGCCCAAGTTGCAAACCTGTCCGAACAACAAAAGGATCTACGGCTCTTCATCTATAAAAGTGGCCAGAGCAAAGATCTCACAAAACCACAGTAGATGCGCAGCAGAGGTCTGTCGAATGTAATTGGTCGAGGTCGAGGGCTATAGTTTAGATCTCGACCAATCAGATTCAAGTATGATTAACAGGTGCAACGCCAATGATTGAAAGATGAAGGGTTTGAGGGTGTGTGTCCTAATGATGTCACATGGCAGTTCTCGACCATTAAGATTGCGCATATATAACTGCAGACGTCACGAGGAGGGAGGTAGGACGGTATGAATGGGTCATGTTTATCAGACTTATCAGATTATTATTATTATTATTATTATTATTATTATTATTATTATTATTATTATTATTATTATTATTATTATTATTATTATTATTATTATTATTATTATGTAGGCCGTCTGAGTTTAGATCTCTGTGAATGCAGCCAACAAGTATTGTTTTTGCAGTGGTATCCATGTTGTCCACACCAATTCATTGAATTTCGGCCTTTTTGTTGATGTGACTATCTTTAATTGTGTATATACATGTATGTTTTGTTATTCTATGTTTTTTTGGTATGTTTGTTTTATAGGCATGCATAGTTTGAGAAAGTGGTTCAGCATTGAAGTTTGTATTGCTGTCTATTGTGTCTGGGTATATTTCGTCGCTTGGCATCGCTGCAGTTTCACTGTGTAATAAACTGAAATGGTTGATAGCTGTATTTTCTTTGGCTGAGTTTTGCAGTTGTTAGGCTTTTGTTTCCTATCCTCCGAGGTGTCGTTTGTCCATATTAAAATACGATTCGTTCCCATTGTGATAATCGACTGCAAATACGTTTTAATGTTGTAAGACAGCAAGCAGATACAATAATATTTTGACTGTACATTATCCCGTAACAGCTCCATGCATGGTTCTCTTTCTGGGCTGCTAAATAGTTGGGTGTTATCTATGAAGCTGACCTGCAGCCAGTTAGTGAGGGACCAGAGCATACCATTAAAACGGCTGTTAAATTGCTGTCATGCGTGCTGGTTAAATGCGGCACAAGCAACGAGATGAAGGTTTCATGGTCTCATCCCAACAATTCGTGTTACCGGTATGGCGGTCCATGACTTAATTTAGGAGTCTGGACATGATAATTAATCCAAAAATATAAAGACTATACAAACAATGGTACTCGTTTGCCGATCCGTGCTACACCACCCTCTCCTAGTTTGACACCCGTGACAAGCGAAACGCATCGCTGATCGAAAGCACGGAAGCACTCTAGGTGATAATTATAGACTTCTCGAGTAGCCGCATAGCCGAGAGAAATAGTGATGCGAGAGACGCGTAGTTTAATCAGAGAAGAACACATAGAGGTGCGGAAGTGTTGGGAGGGAGCCATACTTTTAGTTTTGATTTTGGCCTGGTACCTATTTTTCCAGGCCTTTTCTTTTTTTGTTTTCATTTTGCAGTGCATGCTCTTTTATTGATTTTAATACCATGATTCGGCTAAAACAATAGCTCGCATGGGTGTTCTCTTGACGACGGATAATTAAATTCCCACCGAGAACGCCCCCGCTCCAACGTGCCTGAATTAAGATACATATAAAAGTATATAATATATAAAAAATACAAAATGAAATGTGACATATCACAGTAAGAAATATAATATGAATTACGTATGCATACCGATTATATGAAGGAATGCATACAGTGCGGCCTGTTTTGGCGGGTCTGCATGTATAGCTCTCGCCATCCCTAAATCCGTCTCATCATACTAACACGAGAAGAAAAATAATAAGAAAAATAATAATAAGTAGTAAGAATAATAATAATAAACTGGTTCATCAGGCAGCCACAGCAATAGCTGCGAGGGCATGACAAGAATAAAGACATATTCACTGTGGTGTGTTGTGTACTTACACTGCACTCGGTGTGTTTGCAACACAGGAATCAGCAGCGATTATTTTGATGTGACACAGCTATGCAATAAGTCGTAGCTGTGTTGGACGACCATAGTCAGACAAGAGATAAGGTTTCAACTTTAAAAACATATATAATAAGAAGAAAAGTATATCAAAAATAAAAATATAATAATTCAATTTTCCACACACTCAGTCACACATGCTGCTGCATCCACGACAACAATGGCCGCAAACGTCTGCTGAAAAGTTGCCCCAGCGAGTTTGGGTTCCACGACTCGTACTTGACGGCCGTGGTGGGTGGTCTTCGGGTGCTAATATTACGCTATCCATGTTAATAATGTTCTCTGTGCTCAGCTCTGATAAAGGTGCGTATAAGTTAGCAGATGCACTAGTGGTTGTGGTGACGTTGCTGTCATCACGGTCGTGGTGGCAGTGGTGGTAGTGGCGCTTGCTGTAGTGGCGCTTGCTTGAGGTCTGCTGGATGATGCGGGGGATGCTACGTGATGATGCTGCTTCAGTGGTTGTGGATATTTTTACAGCCTGAATATGTCTACTCGCAGCTGTTCTGGGTACCACCGTTTTCCCGAGTATGGTCTGTTCCACGTGGTCGCCTTTCTGATGGCAGGATCTACTGGAATGATGGTGCTGCGCATGGATGCCGGAGTGCTGGTATGCGGTGCTGAAGTGGTGATGGCGGCTTCGTGAGACTTATCTCCTCATCGATAACTAAACTGAGCAGAGATATTGAACTATCTGAAATGTCCTGTAATACTGTATTATGAATTTTCGCAGGAGTTGCTATCACTACCGAGATTGGCTGTCCTATCATGGATGCAGATGGTGTTGCAGTGCTGAGTGTTGGCAGTGTTGTCACTGCGGATGCTGCCAGTGCGGATGTTACAGTTGGTGTCGATACTGAGGCTGCAGGTGCTGCCGGTGCTGTGGTGATGGTTGCTGGAGTACTGGAGCTGGCTGGCTGTGTTGAGGATGCGGATGTTGAAGCTACTTGCGGAAAGTCTGGTTGTCGTTTTTTCGTACGTTTAGTTTTGGCCATCTTCCTGGTCAGAATTACTACAATTGGAAGTCTATTTTCAAATCGTGGTGCGAGGATATCTATGTCCTCATTCTGCTCACCAGGCTTTAATGTCACAACCAACACACGATGCTTAAAGGATAACGCATGTGTTACACCGTACCGCGTGGCAAAATATAGGTACTTGCAGTCTGCACAGTATGCTCTCTGAAGTAAATGGTCGTGATTGACGTGAAGTTTCAAGTCCGAATTTCTGAAAAATGCACGCTTGTACAGCTGTCCGTTGTATGAAGTTTAAGTACACGGATATTTCTTGCCGATGTTAGCAGGTGCTGATTCGTCCGAGGTGTCGGACAAGGCGAGGTCTTCCGCAAGCGACATACTATTCCAGCATAATGGTTAGATACGGAACTGAACGTACCTAACTAAACTTTCCTAACCCTTCATAATACTTTCCTGGCCAATTATAACATGAAATAATAAGAAGAAGAAAACAGCAGAATGTGGTTTGCGACACGAAAATGGCATAATGCCTGGCCTCCCTAGTGTCGAGTTTAGCGGGAAGATGAGATTTCAGTGCGTGCTTTCCTCCTTTTATACTTTTTGGTGATGTCACGGGAGGGCGAATGACTATGCCGGAAAGTCTCAGAGTGAACCGGTCTCTCTCTGTAGGGAATTATTTGACTTTCGTTCTCCTGGAGTCCGATTATATATTCCCTTTGTCAAAAGAAGGCAAACATATACATAAGAAGGTAGGATAGCCACTTTCACCTCCACTCGGCGAAAAATCGGGAAGCAGATGAACATTAAAATCTGGAACCATATCGGTAACTTATTGTTTGGTTTAAACAGCCCCATGTCTTGCGGATGTCAAGTCTACTGACCACGCCAAGCTGAACTGTATTTACCAGGTGGGCGGACTGCCAAGCATCCTCCTCTATGGGTAGGACTAGTCTCACCCTACCTAGACCAAACTTAACTATTACGGTGCAGCTCGAAAGGTCCGTGCATCAGTTTACAATTAACAATACCGTCGTATGGAGATTGTGACACAGTCATCCTGACTGTCTGTGTCTCTGTCACGTTGGTGAATTTGATTGATACACGTGGCTGCTTAACTGTGGGTGAATCTTGCGTAGTCATGAAGTGTGAAAGTCTTTATTGCAGTTGGGCGGGGATACTGCGATGCTTGTGGTGTCAACTTTATCGGACATGATGCATTTCACTCTGTAATGGGCGAGTCCTAAGACGGGACAGAGTTATTTTAGAGCACGGATGATCAAGATGGGTGCTGTCGTACTTGAATCAGACCATTATCGAATTTCCGTTCGGTAGCAAAATCCTACTTGATACTGACAACAGGAAATTCCTCTCGGAAAAGTTCCGGAAAGGGAGTTCTTACATTAATTTAATTTTTGCCACGAGATGGCCATCTGGGAGCATCCAAAATTGTTCTATCATGGAAAGTCACTGGCGTAGGAGATCTCAATTCCGCATTGCACTGCTGCTATGTAGGCACCACAGTCAGTTAGCGGTTCTCCCGCGTCAAGCGCTGCGCTGGTCTAGCAGTCTTATTGACGGGTCGGCTGCCACGCCGATGATGCTCTCGATCTTCGATTTTTCGTCCCTTTTATGGTTCTCGTGACGTCAGAGACAGGCGCACCAGCCAATCAGTGGGCGAGCAGTAGCCAATCAGCGTGCAGGCAGAAGTGGTGACGTGGCTATCACGTGGACAGCACATTCACCATTCAGTTAATGCATACACACGATTACGACGTCAAAAGCAATATTTTGAAAATAATTTAATGGGAGTTTTAATGATAACTCGGCCATTTCTGATCCGATTATAATAAAGTAAACAGTTCTGAAATCCTCGTTTCATTCGAGTCCTGAGGGATAACAAGAATGCGAATTAAGAAAATCGTAAGTACCAATTTGATACACTATAAGCACACACTCTCTCCCAATTCTGACACATGTTGCCAGGGAAGCTCTGACACGCGCGCATGCGCGCTACACGCTCTTACAGACTTAGCCATTTTTAGCGAAAACCTCTCTCATATGGCTTATACATGCATACTATCATACTCAGGAGGGGGGCCGAGCTTGGAGTGAATCCGGAATGGCTATCCCGTACCCAGCTCAGTTGGGACGGTTCATACCCATCCGGTCGATCCGTGCTCTCTCTCTCTCTCTCTCTCTCTCTCTCTCTCTCTCTCTCTCTCTCTCTCTCTCTCTCGCTCTCTCTCTCTCTCTCTCTCTCTCTCTCTCTCTCTCTCTCTCTCTCTCTCTCTCATTATCATGGTTGTGTAGCACGGACCGACCGGACGGGTAATGGCCATCCCAGCTAAGCTGGGTATGGAACGGCCATTCCGGATTCGCTCCAAGCACTCCCCCCCCCCCCTGGGTAGGATAGTACGCATATATAAGCCCTATAAGAGAGGTGTTCGTTAAAAATGGCTAAGTCTGCTAGACCGCATGTATGTATGTATGTATGTATGTAAATATTTCTACGTCACCGCTTATGTCTGCACGCTGATTGGCTACTGCTCGGCCACTGATTGGCTGAGGACCATAGCTCTGACATCACAAGTAATATAAAAGGGTTGAAAAATCGAGAAACAGGAGCATCACCCGCGTGAAAGCCGGCCCATGCAGGATGACTGGACCATCTGGATAGACGTGTGTACCCGCTTACCTACGGTAATACCTACATCATCCGGTGCCAATCGGATTTCAGCTCATCCGCGGTGGTAAGAAGTCCTCAGCTTCCACAGTTTTTGTACACCCCTGGATGGCCATCCGGGGGTAATAAACTAACTTAAAGTAATAACCTCCCGCATCCTGACCTTATAAGGATGTCTTTCCGTCAGAGGGCCGTGCAGGCCCAGAGGTAATTCTACGGAATGTAGAGCTGATGGTGATTCTTGGTGGATGAAAAGTGGACTTCAACTTCCGCACTATATGTCATGTGTATAATATTTTACATTTTTACCAGCCCAGGTGAACTTTGCGCAGTGCGCCGCAAGAGCCATGCGACGTACCCCGCCCCATGTGCCAGTTATTGTACATGCATAAATTATATAAATGGCCCTCCCTGTTAATGGGTTGCTCTCAACATTCATATTTCCGTCGCCAGACGGAAACTTTACAATAAACCATTTCTATTTTGTATGAGTGAAATGACTATCTAATGGACATCTCTTGAACTGTTCCATTATCTGTTCAGAGAATTGCCGTATCCAACCTGCCTGGAGAAGTCAGCTTCCGGAGACCTGCTTGCAGAGACCTGCATGCGGAGATCTTTCCAATTTTAGAGATCGTGCCATCTCGCGCTACTCATATGTTAGCGCCTCAATTTCAGTAACTCGTGAATTTGTTCTGTACCGATGACCATTAGGTACTCAAGTAGCTATAATATTGAACATTTAATTATTATTTCCGCATATTGGTACTGATGACTAATAGGTACCTTACCGGTTTTAGTACCGCATCTTTATAATTTCTGCTATTGTGAATATTATCCTTGTTCACTGTGGGTGCTTTCAACTATCTGCACCGAAGGGTCCAATGACCTGTGATACTTTATAGTCATTATATTCGTTAAATGGTGTATTGGTTAGTTGTGTATATGGCAAGTAGCCATCTAGTTAATATGTTTTGTTTATTTATAAAAACTCTAGACCGCAGTACACTAGGAAATACTATATAGCAACATTTATATCCGCATCACAATTCCCACCAGCATCAATTTTACACTGAGGTCGCTGATCATGCTCTAAATGTTTGAGCCTGACAAGTTACCGACTAAACTTAGCTATTTAGCTCGATAGGATAGGTTTAAAAGTGGCTAGGGACAATTTCTCCATTAGAGACGCATAATGTATGCCTCTTTTCCGGTTGTTGTGGTAATGTAGCCCCACGCACCGGCATGGTTGTGTAAAATTTACCAGTTACCTATAGGGCCTCGTATATTTATTGAGTGATTGTCTCTTTCCACGATCCACCAGCCGTATGGCTTATTAATTGTCTGGATTCCCAATTGACATGTTGACCGGAACCGATGCCAGGAAACTATTGGAGGCTTCCGAGTGGTGATAGTTAAAGTGCCGATTTACATACACGCCCCCCCCCCCACGCCCCTGTGTCTTCGGATACTTATTAGGTAGATCCCCGCCAAGGTAGGAAGCACTGCGAAATGGTAATAATATTAATTGATATGTTGTGATACCAGCCTGCCCTTGCATATCTGAGCACCATGGGAAATAACCCTAATGACAGGTCAAATGTTAGCTCCGTAGCACTCGGTGATGGACGAGATGCAGATCTCCATCCAATTCATTAGTGTCTGGGTGAGGCCTTAGAACCCACCACACCCTTACGGGAAGGACACTCGTAATGGATATCTGTCTCTCCATCCCCACTATAGTGACATATCAGTATTTAACTTTGCTTGTGTGAACTGTGAAAACCCGTCTAGTGATGCTATATTTGGTTGCGGAGCCGGGTAGGTGGATCGTTATTTGATTCGGAGCTTTGTTCCATGACATGTACGCATGCTAACCTTGGAGATAGATGCTATGCGGGGCAAGCTTAGGGAAGCTGGGCATCTGCGCTCAACGGATGAACATATCTAAAAGTTAGGTAGTAAACCCTGCTGCTTGCAGCCAAAGCTTGTTTCCATTAAGAACAACCAATTGGTAGGTTAGGATGTAGCAGAAGGCCCGCACAAATAAAGCGGCAACTACCAATGCAGTAACTTTGGAACTAAATAAGACGGTGACCTGGGACTTCTTTGGAAATCGTTTGTCCTATCGTCACGTAAACCAGCGTGCAAAACCTTAACAATAGCTTCACTAGGATTTTCAGCACATTTTCTGTTGATCAAACGAGTGACCCTTTTTGCCAGCTCTTTTCCTCCACTTCGGTGTTGAAGGCATTTTCCTGTGACAGAGGCCAGCATGAGGCACTTTCCTCTCGCAACAACAATATTTTCTGTGTGTGTGTGTGTGTGTGCGTGCGTGCGTGCGTGCGTGCGTGCGTGCGTGCGTGCGTGCGTGCGTGCGTGCGTGCGTGCGTGCGTGCGTGCGTGCGTGCGTGTGTGTGTGTGTGTGTGTGTGTGTGTTAGGGGTATACTAGTTTATATTAAGCTATCTAGTGACTTCGTTGCGGAACTCTCACTTGCGGGGATACCTCTGCGGATTCAAGGATCTGTGGTGTACCTCCGACAAAACCATGTCGAAAGAACTCTGGATGTCTCTATGTTGTGTATTACTGTTCTCATTTACTGTCTAATGCATAAAACTGTTTGTATAGTATATTAAATTTCTCATTGTTTAATTATTCTTTCTTCCATATCTCTAAATTAGTATGGATAGGCATACCAGTGACACAAATAGTTGGGACGATGCTGTGTGGTTCAATCTCGTTGGCAATGGTCGCACGGCCCCACTGGAACATCAGTATTCCAGCGGCACTAGAGGCTGATTTTTCTACCTTCTGGAGAGACGCGATACAAGATCCGCAACCCCGAGATTCATAGCTAACCAGCCTTCCCATACATCATGCATATGCGGCACGATGGATAGGAACGTCATGGCGGACCAGTGTGTACCCCTGCGAGCTACAAGTGCCACCAGATGTGGGGCTCGAACGAGAAGCGAACCCACGATAACACTAAACACCCACGACTTTCAGTCTCCTTCATCCGACAGTCAGATCTCCCTTGACATGGAAGTAGCATCACCTGACGGACATACTGCTCGTATGCTCACTGACAATGTCAATCATTTCCCCCATCTGGGACGACCAGCACAGCCTCTACACGAGTTTTCACCAATTAATGAGGGGACATTCCGCGATGCCTCGCAGGTGGGGACTCAATACCTTATCGGATCTCCTCAATAGGCCACCACCATCTACACCAGATCGTGGATGACCATGACAAAGACTCCCACGGGGGCAGCAACCATTTTGTTCGCCAACGTCATCAATGGGTGGCCAGTGGCCGGACGCTCATGTACCATACCCTGCATCCCCACCTCTTCGTGCGCCTTCCTTACTATCCAACAGGACTGCGTTACGAACCAGATGATGTGGCTACACCTTTTCAGCAATACATCAGGAGACCTACACATCACACACATCATCCGCTTCAGTCACCTGCACCGCCACTGTATGAAGAACATTCATCACAACTACCAGCAGAATGTCCACGTCATCTACATAACATGCCACCAGCCGTCTATAGACCTACACCTGTCTATGGACCCGCATCAGGGTGGTATTTGGCAGAACCCACATATCATGCACAACATCATCGACGGAAATCTCCTTCATGGGCGTGGCATCAATGGTATAGCCAGGGACATCGACGGGAGACACCATCGCTACCACCACCACCTACATGTCGACCACCATCTGCATTCTCTTCAGTTTCACTAGCACCACCACCAGGTTTCGCACCCATTACTTCCTTGCGAGGATCTGGCCAGATCATTCTCCTCCCCGCTCCCCCCGAATTCCGCGGGGAGACTGATTGGGCCAATTACAAAGTGCAGTTCGAAATCATAAGTAAGACAAACTGGTGGAATAATCGTCAGATGGGAGAGTACCTAGCCCACAAAACTGTCCGGGAAAGCTCCACAAGTCTTTGGCAGACTTAGGCACAGACTACACGCCGTCGTACACGCAATTGGAGAATGCATTGTGGGAAAGATTCGGCGACACAGCCCTCGGGGAAACAAGTCGATTGCAGCTCAAAAATTTACATCGATGCTTGGAGGAAACACTACCGGAGTTAGCTAGTCACATCCATCGGTTAGTTACCCACGCTTATCCCAGCACCAATCTCGGGGGTATCACCCACCTACATTTGGACACATTCATCGATGCGTTGAGCAGAGAGCCTGCCTTGAAGGAAAGATTGTTTCTCATGGAGCAAGGCAGCCTTAAACAATTAACAGCCACCGCAGTTTGTATCGAGAACTTGGAACGGGAGAAAAATAATCGCCGCCAACTACATCTTATAAACGAGGTAAATGATGTTAATGTCGCCACCACCAACACTGAATCCATCACCGCAACCACAACTACCTCAGCATCCGACCCACAAGCACAACACGAACAAAACAACAGTCAGAATCACGAATCTAGAGGAAGAGGAAATGACCAACCCCATCACAGAGGCGACAACAATGCGCCAGGACGCGGGAACCAGCACAACAACAACCGCTGAAGCATGCACGATAGGTTAGAGGAGATTACTAAACAGATCTCCGCATTCACTAATCTAGTTACTACACTCAGCACAACGGTGCCTACACAATCCATCACCAGACCACCTATCACTACAGCTTCAGCACCGCCACCAAACATGTGTTTTGGATGTGGTCAGCCAGGCCACTGGAAGGATCGATGCCCTAACTGACCTCCATCAATAACTCCGACCACTGACCGACGCACTCCGCAGCCTGAGAATTCGTCAAACTAGCAAGGGCACCAATTACAGAGTTGCTTCGGTGCCCATTCATACAACTCGGCTCAACTGCGACCTCTGAACCACCACATCAGGCGGCCATTACTAACCACCAATCTTCCACTACACCATGCATGCACCAACACCCGGCTTGCCCTATGTCCACGATGTACACTGCATCCGTAGCACTGACAGCTTCCCTCTCTGGAAAATGTAATCCCGCAAATTTCGCATCTACTCAACCTTCTTTCCTATGTAAAACGGCAGTGGTAGGTTGTAGCACCTCCACTGAAACAACGTTTTTGCAAGCACCACGAGCCACCACCAAGGCACTTAAGACCCGGTGCCCTTTGGTGGTATGCAATGCATGACCCCTAACAGCATCATCTACAATGTCTACCAGCAGCAGCAGTGATTCCGAAAAGAGCACTCATTCAGCATCTTGGGTCCACAAGAAGAAGCATCGTACAAAGGATGGAAAACCAGCCTGCCATCATTGTTTCTTATGCGCTGTACCTAAATATCCCATGATGCACTGTCAAAAGTGGCTCATGCAGGTAGCCCTCACCCGCGAGCATGAAAATCCTATCCACCCTGATGTGTACACCAATTCAGCATACACGGAACCAGCAACAATGCCACCAACATTGCTACCCCCCCCCCCCAACTCCGTCATCACCTAAGCAATCGCAGCAGCAGCGACGACGGGTTGGCCCTTTCCATACTCAGCCACCAACTGCACTCATGGATGCTATCCAAAAACAAGCCAACTATATACAGAATGATACCGCACCACCCTCACTTCCGCAAATGGTATCAATGGAAACTCTTCTGCAGGCTCACCGTAAGGTAATATATAAGTGTGCCTGCCTGTTTCGCGGTGTTTCCACCAGTGCCACTGTTGACACTGGAGCTTCCATCACGGTCTTTAACAAGTGCTTATATGAGAGCATCCCACATCATAAGAAGCCACCCCTTAAGCCCACAAACATATTTTTGCAAATAGCTACGGGAACCGATGTCCCCGTGGCTACGTAGTAAATCTCGTGATACAAAAAGAGAAGATGCAATTCATACGGCGATTTGTTATCGCCTCTCTTCAAAACGATGCCCTGCTTGGCTCTGATTTCCACAGTGCCATTGAAGCCGTCATACATTGCAGACAACAGGAATTAGACATACATGGCCGACGGATACCCCTTGGACAGGAATCATCACTGTATGATACATGGGTCACCACACCACAGTTAGGAGACAACACTCACACAACCATACTGGAACACGACCCTGAATAGATGCTTGCCTCACAATGCGCCAGTCCCCGTATAATCGTGGACACCACCAACAAGGATCATATACCCTTTCGGGTATTCAATGGCACTGCGGACCCAATAACCCTCGAACCTGGAGTCCGTTGTCGCCATTTGGTTGATGTGATCTCACTGAAAACAGCACCCAGCGCACCCACACCAGCAACAACTTCTGATGATTTCTCAGAACATGTACATGACTTATATTTGCGTGCTACAGTTGGATTGATACAATCTCAAAAACATCAAATACGGAAATTACTCTACAAGTACCGCTATAGTTTCTCAGCCGGTGACATGGATCTGGGTGAAACTCATCTTGTATGGCACTCCATCGACACCAGAAACAACAGACCCATGCGAGGTACAGCGTCTTCCCATACATAAGGAGGCGGAAGCACACCAACAAGTGAACGACATGTTGCGGACGGGCATAATAGAGCCATCGGCATCCCACTGGCCAGTCCCATTGTACTACCAGGCAAAAAGGATGGATCTTTGCGGTTTTGTATAGACTACCACTGCCTTAATGATGTAATCCTCAAAGACGCATATCCGCTTCCTGGGATAGATCAAGCCTTAGATTCCTTGAAGAGGCCGAATGAGGCCTTGGCTTGTTTTGAAGAACAGCAGAACTGCACAACTCGGTGTACCTGTCCATTTCCCCCAAATCGCGCAACCACTCCCCTCCCTCGGTGCCGCTCACCCCATGGCACGCCCACCACCCCATCTCCAATGCGTGTCCCTCATCTATGCACCAAGTTCGGACATCATTCGTCCTGTCCATTTCACACTCCACTCGTCGTCTGTTGACTGTCACTCATCAGATATGAGAGAATCCGCTGTTACAGAGGAGGTGGCATCTCGCACCGCAGCAACCAACACCTCCACCCCGCCTCCCCACCGCCGCCACCCACCACCACGCCACCCCCACCCTCTCCACCCCCACCCCAATCCATCCCCACCCATCCACCCCCACACTTCCCCACCCACCCCCACCCCCGGGCAGTGGGCAGGAAAGCAACCTGTTCAACCGACTCTCGGCTCGAATATTCCCGGTACTTAAAAATTATGGCAGAGTACCAACAGTCGTGTAATGGGAGATGACCATATTCTCCATCCAAAGGGCACCCCCGACCACCACCGCCCTACCAAGCCACCCCCCCACCCCCCGTGAGCAGTCAGAACATCACACTGGACACAGAAATCCAGTAGCATACAGAACACACTAGCCCGCAAGGCTGGATACGTCAATTCCCTGTTGCGTGAACATCACACACATACTCAGTTATATAATAGTGTAACTCGGACATCCAACATTGGCAACAACAAGTGTAGCATTCACTTAGTGATTTTAATTGAAAAAGTTAGAGGCACCTTTTTCCGCAACATTCCACACCACACAGATATGGAAAGTTTAATGCTTTCCGTAAACCCAACTTTTCCGCAAGCACAACAGACTCGGCATTCACCAGCCTGGAAACCTGGATATGCCCAAACCACATTACGCAAGCGTCACACCGCAACCCCGAGTTCTCTACAACAGATCACTACCACCATCAACACGAGTCAACATTTTCCGCAATCACCTTCTTATCCGATTTACGGAAAACTGATCATACGGAAAGGAGGAATAATACTGCAGCCATCTACAGTACGTGCTACGGGGGATTCCCCACTCACTCCCTCCACCCAACCCCCCCCCCCCCCACCCCTGTATTCGCAATCCCCATACAATGGAATTGTAACTATAAAAATGAGGCACGCATTTTCCGAGCTGTCTTGTAATACATTAAGTTTGGTCTATATAGGGATGGGACTAGTCCTACCCACAGAGGAGAATGCTTGGCATTCCACCCACCCGGAAACACAGTCCAGCTTGGCGGAATTAGTACACTTAATTTCCGCAAGACATGGAGCTGTTTATAAGCATCCATGCTGAAAAAAATGCTTCACGACAATTAAAAGGTGAGCTTCCATGGGAATAAGTAGTTCCGGATTTTCACGTTGATCGGAGACTTGTTATTTCTTTGAGTGGAGACGAAAACGGCAATCCATCCTTGTTATATGTACATTTGCTTCCTTTACATGGGAGGAATATTTCATCGGACTCCAGGAACATTAAAATTAAAACTTTCCATATAGGGCGGGACCGACTCACCCTAAAACTTTCGGGTGTGGTCATCCGCCCTCCAGTGATGTCACTAAAAATATAAAAGGAGGCGATCGCGCACTGAAACTTCGTCTTCCCATCAAACTCGACACAAGGGAAGATCAAGCATTAGGCTTTCGTGTGGCAAACCAAATTCAGCTGTTTTAATTATTGTTTCATTACTAGTATATTTGGCCAGAAAAGTTATGAAGAGGCGGAACAATTAGAGTAGGTTAGGCGGTTCCACGCAATCATTATCATGCAGAAATAAGATGTCACTGGCGGAAGACCTCGCCTTGTCCGACAGCTCTGAGGATTCAGCGCCAGCTCATTCCAGGAAGAAGTATCCATGTACAGCTTTACATCATAACAGACAGCCGTGTAAGCATGCGTTCTCCTGTAATTCAGACTGGACGCTTCATTTTAATCGTGATCATCTTTTTCAAAGCACATTCTGCTCGGACTGCAAGAATTTCTATACAGCTACTCGTTACGGAGTGACGCACGCGTTAACGGAAAAGCATTGTGTGTTAGTAGTAACCTTAAAGCCTTTGTGAACAAAATGAGGACATAGAAGTTCTAGCTAGCCGTTTTGAAACTAGACTTCCAATTAATGTACTTCCTACGGGGAAGATGGCTAAGACCAAACATACCAAGCGGTGACCACCTGCCTTTCTGCATTACATCAGATCAACTGCACCAGCATCCACCACACAGCCCACACTCAGTCATTACGTTACACCAGTCACTATCGCGATGGCCATACCACCACCAACGACACGGGCAGCACCTGCAGTATTGATACCCACATCGCCTGCAGATTCCACTCCGGCAGCATCCATAATAATGCAATTGTTCACATCACGCATCACCGCAGCATCAGCATCCATAATCGGCTGGCCTATATCAGTTGTGATTTCTGCACCAGTGACCGTATCTGAACAGGGGTTACAGGGCATTTCAGATAGATCCATATCCCTGTGCAGTTTAATAATAGACGAGGAGATCCGCCTTACGGAAGCAGTCGCCAGCATCACTGCACTGCAGAGCAGCACATCCATACATTCACGCAGCAGTACTCTCACAGATCCTGCAGTTCACAAGGTGACTGCGCCAGATCATCCTTATGCCGGAAAGAAGAGCATCCAGACATCCATGCAGTTCTGACGATGACCACCAGCAAGTTTTTGCCACCACGCACCGACCACTCATTACCTTCAGGATGGTGTAGTTCGGATCGACCGGTCGGGTACCGGCCGTACCAGCTAAGCTGGGTACACGCCACCCATCTAGGATTCGTTTCCTGAACACGCCCCTCTGGGTAGAGCTATAAGCGTATATAGGCCTATGGGAGAGAGAGCATGCCGAAAAACGACTAAGTTCGTTAAAACGCATTATGCGCATGCGCGCGCCGGGAAGCTGTTTCTATGGAGCATGTAGCTGTGACCTAGATAGGGTGTCGCTTATAGTGTACCGAGATGGTACTCTGTAATTATTGTTGATTCTCTGTTCCCGTTAAATCTGGCATGAATCAAGACCAGAATTCGACGGGCTTTCTAAATCTGTAAACCATTTCAAAATCGGTTGAGAAATGGCTGAGTTATCCAGGAAAACTCTTCTTGATTATCTTCAAAATATTGCCTTGACGTCATAACCACGTGGACATAAAGCTTCTAGAATGTTCTAGAACGTTCGACGACGCTATTATTAGCTGTGTGCTGATTGGCTGTTGCTCGAACGATGATTGGATTAAGCCTGCGCCTGTGACGTCATGGAGAGTATAAAAGGAGAAGCGATCCAGTGATCGAGAGCATCCTTGGCCAGGGGCCGAACAGGTTGGGGCTGTACCAACTATTATCAAGCATGACACGCATCTTTCTTCGCTATGTGTCGGTTTTTATCCCATAGCGTGCAGTTTCCAACCCGCCGCACTAACACAATTTTGTAATTCCCCTTCTGCGGGAGTAATTTGGAACTTTCGATAACCGTTCATGAATACTACATCTACATTCGGAACACAAACTTGCGGTGAGGCCTTTGTGGCCTGAATAGGTGAGTCTACAGATGTAGAGGCAGGATGTTCTTTGATGGATGACTCGCCGGATCTGTCGGCCACGCGTAAAAGTGGTATTTCAAATAACTCCACACCAATCGTGTAAGTTCTTTTGACTTTCCACCGCAGCAAGTAAACTCTGCCCGGTGCATCTTCAGAGCTGGTTGACGTACCCAGCACCGTGAAGCTTTGTTGTGTATCTTCATTTGCCTCTGAACACCCCCGCTTGTGACGAGTTGTTTACACCTTCCATCAATGCCATCGGTGTACAGGAACGTTCTTTACTACATAGTACTATCGGATCTTTTACTGACTGCTCGTTAGACATTCTATTAGGCCTACAGTACCAAGCAATGTACTCCTCCAACCATGAGTGTTCTTGCGGAACTCTTGTTTACGAAAAACAGCTTGCGGGAACCACCCTGCAGGAACTTTCCAGCTTCCGGAGAGTGCATCATCTCACGTCGACTACAGATCTACGTGTCAATTTCAGTGACACAGTAGCCTAACTTGGGAGTGACTACCAAGTATTCAAGTAACTATACTTCACCATTTAATTATTTCTCTATATAGGTTTTGTTAATTATCTCCTATCCGTACTAACGGTTCCGATGACTAAAAGGAACCATAATGGTCTTAGGACCAATAGTTATAATTTCGGTATTTGTTAAATAGTTATTTTCTTTTTCCTCAATATGTTGCTAACCGCACTAAAATAGGTTCGTCAACCTGTATTAATATATATATATATATATATCTTAATCATTGCCACCGTATTGTTTGTTCTGGTTAGATTACGTATGTATATGGCCAGTGGCCATCCGTTAAATTGTTTTGCTTAAGTATAGAAAATGTAGGAATGCAGTGCACGTAGGAAACACTATGCAGCAACATTTATATATACAGCATCTTCTCCCGCCACCAACAATTTTTCACTGAGGTCGCTGTCCATGCTATAACTCTGTTTAGCCCGGCATGCTACCGACTAAACCTTTTCTATTCAGCTCGATAGGATAGGTTCAAAATGATTAGAGACACTGTCTTCATTACACACTGTAATATATTCTTCTCTTCCGACAGTGCGATAATCTAGCCCCACACTCCAGTAAGACTCATAACTTCAAGATTTTGTCTCTCTTCATATTCCTGTTAGCCTTGTGGCTTCTTAATTGTTTGGACGTTCCTGTCCACACCATGGGCTGATCCGACTCTGGGAAACTATTGGGGTTTCCGAGCGGTGATGGCTATGGTGCGGTATCACATACACATTCCCGTGTATCTTCGGATATTTAGTAGATAGTACTTTAAGCCAATGTAGGAAAGCACTGCGAAAACATATGTATTAATTCTTATTTTATTTACTGACAACCCTCCCCCACCGCGGTGCAAAACTGGCAACTTGTATATAAACCTAACGACAGGTTAAATGGTTAGTTCCATAGGACCCGATATACGTATGCTCACCGAATTCCATTTAAATGTCTGGGCATAATATTTAGATCTGCCATGCCCTTATGGGAAGGACATTCACGGTGTGCAACCATCTCTCTGACCCCTCACCATAACGATAGGAGATATGGCCTAACAATGCTTCTGTGAAATGTAAACCATGTCCTGTAATGTTTCATGTGGTTGCAAGGTGGAATGTCCGGATTCTCACCCAGTTCGGAGATCCCGCTAAGTAACATGTATGAGCTCTGTATGCAGTATTGATGTCCTCGGGCATCTGTTCTACGTGACAGCCATGTCTAATAGCTAGGTAGTTATCGGCCATTTGCGGCCTAAACTAATTTTTGTTCTGAAAACAACTAAACAAGTGATTAAGCAGAGCAGAAGGCCCGCAGAAATAAAGCGGCAACTACTAACTCAGCATATTAGGAATCACATAAGACGATGACGAAGGAATCCATCGGGAATCTTCCGTCCCGTCTTCACGTAAAACAGTATGCACCCCTATAGTCATAATCTCACTAGGTATGGTCTGTTCTTACTACAGCATTTTTGTTTGGAATATTAGAGTGGGCCCATTTTTTGCCTGCTACTCTTCTCCCGCTTTAAGCCATGGCAGCACCTTCCTGAGACGGAGGCCCATGCGAGGCACTTGCCTCTCGCAAGGATTAAGCGATGACGGTCAATGCCAGGATAATACGCCTCAGCCTAACTTGCACTAGGAGTAGTTCCCGCGTGAGGCACATCACCTTTCGTCTGATATATTCTTTTTCCTTTCAGCTTAGAGGTAGAACAACTTATATTAAGTTAAATAGCTATGTCTCATGTACGGGAGCCTCCCTTGGCGGGGATAGCTCTGCGGACCTACGAGTCTGTGTGGTACCTCTGTGAGCCCCATGTTTAAAAGTTCATCTACCTGCCTCTATGTCTTGTATTTTCGTATGCCCTTATTGTAGTTTTAT
>CM067363.1:43136493-43194491 GCA_034401795.1 Chaetoderma sp. LZ-2023a | reverse complement strand
ACGACACGACGATGTTAAATTGTGGCCCAATTCTTTCAGCAAGATTCAGAGGAAAAGTGTTTTTTGTGAAAATTAGATTATCCAAGACAAATCTACCAATCATGTTGAGCATGTGAGCAAGGTTTGTTCAGCTCTTGCCTTAGATGAAGACCATGAAGTTTCTTGAGTTTCATGTCAAGCAGTTTCTCAGAAGGCCTTTAAATGTAATTTTTTAATAGTACAAAACCCAAGATGTCCATCAACTAAATCGATTAAACAGCTTCCCGGAAGTAACCCTGGATCTGACCATATGGATGCTTCCTGACCAGCAGTTCTTAAGGACTCGCTTAAAGAATGCGATGGATAGATGCTGGCTGAATAGACAGATTGAGGCAGCAATATCGTTACGTCAAATTAGTAACAAACTATTCAACAGCTAGTGTGATTGGAATAAGCAGTCTAAATTATGATTTCGTAGCCTCTTACTTAGCCATATTGATGTCGGGGTATCGGGGTGGGGGTGGTGGGGGGGGGGGGGGGAAGTTGACATAGGCTATTTAAAAGAGCCCTTCAAATGGCTTGACATGACTGAATATGTGTATCACGACCATACGAGTGATAGTGAGGGGTTGTGGTGGGGGCCTCATACTCATATAAAGAGTACAGCATTAAGAAATCCAAGAGGATGATATTTATTACTTAGAGATGTAGGAGATATAGGAGATGGCTTCTAAGCGCATCTAATTTTTACATAATTCAGAGCGAGGGCCCCAGACCCGTCACATCTGTATAATTGGCCGGGGCGGCAACAAATCATAGACCCATTCCTCAAATACCCCCACCGACTTCGCACTTCGGCCCCATGGATACACATTATTTCTACCTTTGCATATGTTTCACACGTCAATTAAAATTTAGATTTTGACAGGTGCTGTTAATTCTAATATCCCTTGTTATAGTGTTTCCACATTGCTGCAGCCAGCCGCCCATCATCGCGTATATATTCTCTACTACCCACTAAGCAAGGCATTAACGGAGCGTGGACCAATATCACTTCAAAAATTAAAAGAGACTAGGACTATGTATCTTACCTTTACGTGCAAAGATACATGAAGCGTTTGCAGATATAAAAAAAAAAGTCAATATGTAACTGCTATTACATAAATAGCATTTGCATTGATGATTTGAATCATCGCTAAGGCCGCTCAATCACGAGTTATCAGCACTCCCGCATTACTTTATGGACTTGTGTTAATGTTAAAACAACCGAACTTTAATACAACTGCTAAATCTGCTCTGAATATCTAAAAATCTTTTTTTTAAGTCCTAAAGTAAAGTTTACTAATTTTTCGCGTAGAATGGGTAAATGGCACATCTGCCCGCCTCTACCCCCTCCCTCCTCCGCTGCCCCACAGGCCAATGGGCAACGGTGGCAGCTGCCTCCGCAGCCCTGTGCCTCCGGCGCCCCTGTATATGGCCGCTTTGGAAGTAGAAAATATGCATATGTTCCTAGTAATGCATGATTTAAAGAGGTTTATATAAGAGATATTATATCGTACACAAACAACACAACGTCAGTCTACGTTGATAAATATGACTAATTATTAGTCTGTGGTTTAAGCTTCTTATGTTAACGTAATTCGCACCGACACTTTACAGATAACATCGTATTATTCTAAAACTTTAAAAAAGGTAAGCTGATGAACGTCTTTAACCACTGTGACAGGAATCTGCGGCTGCCTTAGGCGGCAATCGCACTGGCTCACAGGCAGTAAAGTCCCAAAAGAGTATGTGCTTACTATTTCAATTTCAATTTCCCAATTTATTTATATGCACATCCAGGTCACATTATGTCTATCAGGGTCGGAGTCTGGATGTGGGACGAAGGGGACAGCTGCCCCAACCCACCTTTGGGTTTTCTGAAGGGGGCTTTTAAAAATATCATATTACAAGAGAAAATGTCTAAATAAAGTTCAGACAGCTCCATAGCCAGCTAGAGGAACATTTTCACCTCTCAAAATGCATGAGTGACTCTTTGAGACCATCTAGATTTCGAGTCATCACAAATCTTTCCTTGGGAAGACTCCCAACCTCACCGTCGGGCCATTTTCCCCCGTCCCCTTGCCACGAGGGTCACGCCATGGCCCCGCATATGGTCAGCATAAAGTAGAATTTTGACAAAGAACTAATTATATCAGTATATATAAGTATATCTTTTGTTATTATTAGACATATTGTCAATATTGTCAGTATTATTATTCATGGTGGGAACAACAAAGCTCTCAAAATGCTACTTTTATCAATTAATCGTTTAATTGTCGGGACTCCCAATGTTTACCCTTATAATGGCCATTAGCAGGCTACTAGAAGAATTTTATTGTAAATTTACCACTGAAATAGTTTACTAAATAACTTTATATTGTTGTGTAAATATATATATATATATATATATATATACATATATATATATATATATATATATATATATATATATATATATATATATATTATATTATATATATATATATATATATATATATATATATATATATATATATATATATTATATTTATATATATATATATATATTATATATATTTATATATATATATATATATATATATATATATATATATATATATATATATATATATATATATATATATATATATATATATATATATATATATATATTATATATATATATATATATATATATATATATATATATATATATACTGAACCAAAAAAGTTTAAAAGAGAATATTACTGTATAAATGTTATTTAACAAAAACAATAAATTGATTCAAATATATTATTTAATTGAGAGGTCATTTTCCAATTTGAACAACAGTCTCTTGTTACTGTAATGCTAGCTAGCATCGCGCATTTAACACGGCATCATTCAACTGAAGGGTCCAATTTAAATAATGACACTGCGCTGTCAATACCGGTTGTGACCTCCGCGCGCATTAACCACCGCCGTACATCGCTTTCTCATGCTTCAAATTAAGCACCTGATGTCATGAATAGGAATTGCATCCCATTTCTGGAGCAGTGCAGCTTCCAGCTCCCGCACGTTGTGAAGATGTGGATGGTTCTCACGCACCATACGGCCAAGAATATCCCACACGAGTTCGATAGGAGGTGATCGCGCTGGCCAGTCCAACACCGAAACGTTGTTAGCCTCAAGGAAATCACTGGTGACCCTAGCTGAATGAGGACGGGCGTTGTCTTGCTGGAACATAAAGTATGCATGATGCTGCATAAAAGGGGTGACAACAGGGGCGACAACTTCTTCACAGTAATACGTTGAGCCGTTAAATTTCCGCGAATCACAATAAGATCTGTTTTGCCATTTTCATGGATTCCAGCCCACACTATGACACTGCCGCCACCGAATCTGTCGTGCTGAATGATGTTGGCTGCATCATACCGTTCTCCTAAACATCGCCAAACCCGTTGCCTACCATCCGCCACATCCACACATAACCTCGACTCATCACTGAACAAAACGTGGCTCCATTGTTGAGCACGCCATCGCTGATGAGTTCTTGTCCATGCAAACCGAATCTCGATGTGACGCTCTGTAAGCGGAACAGCAACAAATGGACGACGGGCATACAGGCCAGCATCATGGAGTCTGTTTCGCACAGTTTGTGCATGCACTGCAGTGCGGGTAGCGGTGTGCAAATTACGGGACAGCCGCGGCGCAGTCTCAAACCTGTGACGTCATGATGACGTGGTGTCTTCTCGTGGTGTTGTTTCTGTCGGTCTGCCAGATCGTGGTCAGTCATTAACATGTCCAGTTTCCTGCTCACGTTGGCGGAGACGGGAAATGGTTGAGGCGTGAACATTAAAATGTCGAGCAACAGCGCGAACGCTCTGCCCAGCAGCGAGTCTTCCCATTGCTTCATGGCGCTGATTTTCGGGTAGCCCTGGGCGGCGGCCCATGTTCGGTAGGGTAAACTTTTAAGCGTTTTCTGTTAACGTTCGTTATCTGCTTTTGCAATATGGTGAATTTTTGCCTTCGCTACCCGCCAATGTGGGCCAGTGCATGAAAAATGCATTTTCACAGGCGGTAAGCGTGCGGCCGAGAAATGCAAGAAATGATTTGCATTTCTTCATGATCAGCGAGACATTACGTTGACGAAACATGCCTGCAAATTTGGTTATAAATGGACGCATAGGTTTAATACAACAAACCAAACTTCACTGTTGCTAAACTTTTTTGGCTTAGTATATATATATATATATATATATATATATATATATAATATATATATATATATAATATATATATATATATATATATATATATATATATATATATATATATATATATATAATATATATATATATATATATATATATATATATATATATATATATATATATATATATATATATATATATATATATATATATATATATATATATATATATATATATATATATATATATATATATATATATATATATATATATATATATATATTTCTTGTGAGCACTGCTGATTCGGTTTTGATCGGCTTGAGCAGTAGAGACTCAATTGTCGGGGAAATAAAAACCTTTCTTTGCTTCGTCAATCGCCATTAACTCAATTTGAAAGCAAAGTGAAGAATGTCTTTTGAAAATTTACCACGTGAATAACTGGATCCTCTTTATGTTTGAGTTAATTAACCATGGGCAGGAGCGGTCAAGAAAACTTTAATTTTTCTTCAATTCATGTCCATTTGGTGGTCTAGAGAAGATTGGTTCCAAAAATTTGCGGTTGGGATGTCTGGTTCGCTTACCGAGCCAGCCATTCCAGTGGGAAGTTCTCAAACCCGTATTCTCCTGGCCTGCAAATGGACATTCCTCTGCCGTTTTGGCCAGCTTGACTATGAAAGACTTAAATAAGGACAGAGAGAGGAAGTGAGAGAGAGAGAGAGAGAGAGAGAGAGAGAGAGAGAGAGAGAGACCTAGAGAGACCTAGAGAGACCTAGAGAGGGGGAGGAGGCGGAAGGAGAGAAGAGGGGATGAGGTGGAGAGATAGTTAGATAAGCTATTTTGTTTTATCTCCACTGCCTTTGATCATAAAGCCAATCAGTGAGTACAAATGTTACTTCCCTCATCACAGAATTGGGATGGGTTTAGGTAACTGTCTCGCAGCTGTAAATATCAGCCAATGGTTACTCTCATCGAGGCCAGCTTAATATAGTTTAGTTCTTCAGCCCGATGTGTCATTTTAATTTCAAGCTTCATGAAATAATATCCGACTCTCTTTATGTAACAGAATTCATTTGTCAGAATGTAAAGTTGACTCGATAAATCACTGCTGATTCACCTAGAGTCATGTAATGGAATAGTCTTATAAGCTATCGTGTATGATGTGCGGATAGACAGTAATCTCAATCTGTCCGTCCTTTCATTCATCTGTCCGTCCGAGTATTTCGTCCAAATATATTGCGTGGAATTCTATCAAATTTGGTATGCGAGTTACCCATAGGATTGCGGACTGCACAACAACATTTTATTAGGCGCAGTCCGCAGTGTGGGGTTGGGGGCAGGCTGAAAGCGGGGGGGGGGGGGGGGGGGGGGGTGACAGAAAGTCAGGGTTGACTGAATTCAACCAAACTAGAAAACGTTGTTTAACTCAGAGGCCCCCCCCAACACCGCTCCAACCCATTCACATTATTAAAAATAAAAAACAAAAAATTAAAAGTTAAAAAATAAATAAAAAATTTGAAAAACAAGGAAATTGACAAAAAAGTTTTTGCATTAAAAAGACTATTTTCACCCAAAATATTGAACCTATAAATGTGAATCATTCAAAAGGCACATCTGCGTATCATAACTGAGTAATACACTAAGTTTCATTAAAATATCTGAAGCAATTCTGTATGACATGCTCTTTGCGAGATATTGTGGATGGACAAATGAACAGACTGACGGACAGATGGACCGACAAACACAGCGATGATTACTATAAGGCTTCCACACTTTCCGGTGCGGGGCCCTAATTAGTTACTCATATGATTTCGGATTCCGAGTCAATGGCATTGGATCAGACACCCATTCTCAGGAATATAGCCTTAAACTTATCACTCTCTGCAGTCATGAACATAGTAGAGAATGGCGCACTTTGTGATGTACATGTATCAACCCAATAACGAATTTGTCCAATTTGTAAACGGTGCAGAACCATTTGTAAACGGCACTGACCCACATACGAATTGGTTATCGGCGTACCAGGTTGTAGATGGCGCAGGCCCAGATATCAATTTGTTATGGGCGTGCCCGTTTGTAAACGGTGCAGTTCCATATACCAATTTGTTATCAGTGCACCCATTTCTAAATGGTGCAGGCCCATAATCCAATTTATTATCGACGCGCTCCTTTGTAAATGGTGCAGGCCCATATACCAATTTGTTATCGACGCGCTCCTTTGTAAGTGCTGCAGGCCCATATACCAATCTGTTATCGACGCGCCCGTTTATAAACGGTGTAGTGTAGCTCGCGGGGTAGAGTCGGGCAATTCTGGTGTATGGTGTCGGCTCGCCACGTTGCATGTACACAACGAGTGATGATGCTGGCTAGCTCCCGGTCTCGGGGTTACGGATCCCATACGACACTGCCCTACGGTTAACAAAGACCGGCTCCTAAGGCCGGTGGAACTCAATCATTCCATCGTCATGAACATTAAACACAACGGTATCAGCCCATGAGTTAGTGTCACCGGTATGCCTCTCCATAGCAATTTCGTGATCTATGGACTTACAATATTTGATTGGTGACCTAAAAATTAAGTCTACACACTTGATTTACCTAAAACAGACCGTCAAGTTTGCTAGATACAAATGAGCATACGAAAATACAAGCCATAGCGAGAGCCTGGTGAACTTCTAAACGTGGGGCTCCCGGAGATACCACACAGACTCGTAGGTCCGCAGAGGTATCCCCGCAAAGGCGGCTACCCATACACGAGTTCACTAATTAGCTTAATATAAGTTATTATACCTCTAAGCTGAAAAGGAAAGAAAGTTATCTTGTTGAAGTGGTAAAAGGTTATGTACCTCGCACGGGCATTGCTTCTGGTGCTGTTTTTTCTAGGTGAGAAGTAGTAGGCTCGAGCGGGCCGCCGTCACTAGATCCTTGCGAGCGGCAAGTGCCTCGCGCAGGACTCCGTCACGGGAAAATGCTGCCATCGCTTAAAGCGGGGGAAGAGTATTGGCCAGAAAGGGGGGGGGGGAGGGTATATTCAATCAAAATGCTATAAAGACAAGACCATACCTAGTGAAATTATGACTAGAATGTTGCGTGCTGTTTTACGTGAAGACGGGACGAGCGATTCCCGAGGGATTCCTACGTCACCATCCTATGTCGTTTCAAACATGCCAAATTAGTAGGTGCTGCTTTTATTTATGCGGGCCTTCTTCTATGCCTAACCTAACATTTAGTTTTAAAGACAAGAACTAGTTTAGGCCGCAAATGGCGGGTGCCCTACTTAGCTTTAGATACAGCTGCGATTGAGAACGGATGTCCTAAGACATAAATACTCAAGACAGCGTGCATACATGTTATTTCGCAAGACATCAGAGTTTGGTGAGAATCCGGACATCTTGCTCCATAACCACATAAAAAGTCACAGGACAATGGTTACTTTCCACATAAGCAAGTTTAGGTAACTAAGATATCATTACGGTTGGGGTTAAGCGAGACGAATACCCACCGTGAATGTCCTTCCCGTAAGGGCGTGGCAGATTCTAACATCTTGCCCAGACATTCGTACAGAATTCGGTGGGGATGCGCATCTCGCCCGTCACCAGGTCCTATGGAGCTAACCTTTTAACCTGATGTTAGGTTTAAACGCAAGTTGCCCAGATATGCACTGTGGTGCGGGGCGGGAGGGGGGGGGACTTCATAAAGGATGAAAAAGAAAATAATAATTATAATATGTTTTCGCAGTGCTTCCTACATTGGCAAGGATAACTAACTACAAAGTATCAAAAGATACGAGGGAAGTGTGAGTGACACCACACCCTGGCCATCACCGCTCGGAAACCCTAATAGTTTCCCATGGTCGGATCAGTCCATGGTGCGGATAGGGACATCCAACCAATTAAGAAGCCATAAGGCTTAATGGAGCATGAAGAGAAACAATAACTTATAGATATGAGGCCCAATAGGTATTTTGGCCAATTTTACGCAACCTTGCCGGAGTGCGGGGATAAATTATCGCAACTACCGGGAAAGAGGCATACACTATGTGTCTCTTGACGAAGAAATTGTCTCAAACCTATCCTATCGAGCTAAATAGACAGGCTTTTTAGTTGGTAGCATGCTGGGCTAAACAAAGTTATAGCACGGACAGCGACCTCAGTGATTGAGGTTTGTTGGTGGCGGGAGAACGTGATGCATATATAAATGTTGCTGTATAGTGTTTCCTACGTGCACTGCAGTCCTACGTTTTCTATAAATAAACAAAGCATATGAACGGATGGCTACTTGCCATATATAAGACTAACCAGTACAAGACATATAATGTGGAAATGATCAGAATAATATATATAGTACAGGTTGGTAGACCTACTACGGTGCGGTTAGTAAAAACACCTTACAGTAAAATAAGAATAACTACAAACAGATAAAGAAATTATAACTATCGGTCTTAGGACCCTTTTTCTTAGGGTTCCTTTTAGTCATCGGGACTGTTTTATAAAGACGAAATATAATTACTAAGATCGTAATTAATAGAATAATTAAAGATGTTATGTATAGCTACTTGAATGCTCGGTAGCCATTCTCAAGGACGGCTATCGTGTTACTGAAATTGTTACTTCACGATAAGTTTCCGTATGTCGGTTTCCGCAAACAGGATTCCCGCACACAGTCCAGGGCGGGAGCGGAGCGAACTCAGGACGGTAATCACAATACAAGAATGTCTAACGATCAGTCAGTGAGTGCTACAATAACATTACGGTTAGGAAGAAAGTTCTCGTACACCGATGGTACGGATGAAAGTGAAGAACAACCCGTCTATTAACGGGGGGGGGGTGGGGTGGGTGGGTGGGGGGGTCGAATACGGATGAAGATGCATAACTAAGCTTAATGGTGCGGGATACGTCAGTTAGCTCTTAAGACGTATCAGGCAAAGTTTACTTGCTGAGGTCCAAAAAAAATCTAAATAAACCTACACGACATAGTGCGGGTGGGGGGGGGGGGGTGGTGGGGGCGATTGAATAACCACTTTTTGGCGTGGCCAGCAGATCCGGCGAGTTATCCACCAAAGAACATCGCTGCCTCTACATCTGTAGAATCACATATTCAGGCCGGGAAAGGCCTCACCGCAAGATTGTGTTCCGAGTCATTTCTTGATTCAGTCATGAACAATATTGTCGAAAGTTTCCAAAAAAACATGTTCGGGAGTTCACAAAATTCTTTTAAGATGCGGTGGGTTAGGTAGCTGCCGCAATGCTGCGGGAGGGAAACCGACCGCGACCGAGGTGATCTGTTTAAGGACTGTCTCGGCTGATTGTAGCGTTATGCAGATCCAACCTGTTCGGCCCCTGGCCGAGGATGCTCTCGAGCTCTGGATTTCATCTCCTTTTATACTACTCATGATGTCACAGGCGCAGGCCTCAACCAATCATCGGCCGAGCAATAGCCAATCAGCGCGCCGCTAATAGTGACACAGATAAATGTTCTAGAACATTCTAGAACTTCTGTGCGCACGTGGTTATGACGTCACGGCAATATTTTGAAGATAATCAAAGGGGGGTTTTCCGTGGATAACTCAGCCATTTCTTAACCGATCTTGAAATGGTTTACAGATTCGGATCCGTCGAATCCTGGTCTTGATTGATGCCAGATTCAGCGGGAACAAGCAATTATAAAGAATTACAATGTACCTACTCGGTACACTAAAAGTGCTATCCTATCTTGGACGTGATATACGCACTCTGTCAATACAGTGGTTGGCGCGCCATGCGCACTACGCGTTTTAACGAACTATGAATCTCTCTCATAGGCTTATACACGCTTATGGCTCTACCCATGGGGGCGTGTTCATGGAACAAATCCAGGACGGGCGGCGCGTACCCAGCTTAGCTGGTACGCCGGCACCTGACCGAGCGATCCGAACTACAGCAGTTCCCATATGGCAATGTCAAACTTGCGCCAATAGACAATACATCCATCGATTGATTAACTCTGTCTTACTGATCATTTCAGTGATCCATCCAGTTGTTCAGACATGTCTGCCGGTATGCACGTGTTGCTAATTTATGTGTACATCTGTTAATCCGTTTGTTCGTTCATTTACTCATGAGTGTTATTCGACTACATACATATATAACACAAAGTACTTCCCGCATAAATTGTTCATGTCTCCACCATCCTACCATCCTACCACCCTACCTCACCGCACTCATCCCATATTGTATGCAATGGACCTTTCCGGTGTTAGCTATGCTCCGCCCATCTCTAGCTAAGTTCCAGCCACATCTCGTTCGTGTTGGGATCGATCGATCTCTGAACACCCTGACTATCAATTTCCAAAAAACTACACATTTAAGCTGTTGAATATTTTTAAACCAATTTGACTGGGTGCTGTTGCTGCCTACGGCAGCAACAGCGCCCAGTCAAATTAGTTTCAAAATATTCAACAGCATGTTTATTAAATAGCAAAGAATTACAAAGACATACAATTCATACAACGTGTCGAAGTATTTGAGATTTGGTGACGGTCGATATGGAACCCATTGCGACGTAATGATTGTGACGTCATCATACACGTGCTGAGCTGATTATGACGTTATACGAGGTCACATGATAGATGGATATACTGGAATGGTGACTTGCATTAGATATCAAAATAAAATTAAATTGTTGAAGCTCTTTCCCATGAACAGCCATACTGGTACATTATAAGCTGTTTCATATTTTCAAACAAAATGACTACAAGCCATTCTAGACAAAAACTTGTTGATAACATACATTTTCTCTGTTGTCAATACGATTGCCTATTTCGCTTCTCGGGTTCAAAGTTTATTGTTTATGTTTCAATTTCTTTGCAAATGGCACAGACCGCACCGTTACCATCAGAATCTTTTTAGCAATTTATCTCAAGAGGGTTTTTTCTCTGATAACATCAGGCTAGGTCTACAAAATATCTAAATAAACCCGTTCATAGTAGATCAAATTGGTCCGTTACAAATATTATCTCCAGAATGGCGTCCAGACCTTTCAGAACAAATGAGAGGTGGGGTCAGCTTGCAATGCTAAATGCCATGTAAATCATAGACCAAGTTTGCAAACAAGGTCACGAGGCGATTTATCAACCAGAATGCCTGCGATGGCTTCGCAGATCATATAATTTTCAAAAATTTCAGGCCGGACCTCAAATGAGTTCCACTTTCCATAAAAGAACCTCCCCATTACCCATGTTGGCTACGCGCCTGAATTATTATAACTTAAAACTAGTTACCATTTTGAAACTAATTTGACTAGAAGCTGACAAAATTAAAGCAACAACGCAGCCGCTAAACCGCCGTTACCATAGAAATATAATACGCGTGGAAGGAACATGTTGCATAAGGTGAGTTCAGTAAAATGCAACTGCGCATTTTCAGACGTTCAGACGGGTTGACACAAGTAGAAAGGCGACGGAATGGGCGGTCGTTCTGATTGTCCGAGAGCTTATAATGTCATCAATATTTGAATTTGGCCACGCACACATTTTCCACACCAAAAAATACTTGACTCTGATTGGGTGGGAGATAACAATAGAAAAGGCTGGCGACCAATCAGATTCGATTGTTTTTGGTGGGGAAAAAATGTGCACGCCCTAATTCAAATATTGATAACGTCACTGATGACGTCATACGCTCTCGGGCAATCAGAGCAGCCACCCATAAGTGGCTGTGTTCATTTCATCTTGGTAATTTGTTAAAAACGATTGTGTCATTTCTCATTCTTCGAGTTAGCGCCTTGTCCAATCGCCATGCTGTATCATACCATGCCAGACTACATAATAATGGGCCTCTAATTTCTTCCATAACCAGAAGAGATTCAAGATTCAAGATTATTTATTCACTAGCAAAAGATATCACATAATCCGAATTTATATATTTTTGTAGTAAATAAGATCGTGTTGCCTCTATGAATCTGACATTTTATTCGCATAGACAATGCAATTCACAGCAAAATATAAGATTGTGTTAGTAATATGATATTCTCATATAAACGAGATTCGGCAAGGAAATACTGAACGATTCTTACTTTGAGAGGGTCATAGACACTCTACGGCTAATTATCTCTAAGGTTAACCCTAAGTTAAGTCACATGACCTAATGCTCTTATTTGATTATCTTAGATGATGCGTATGTGGTTCAGTATCTCTCTTAAGAGCGGAGTGCAAGGGAGTTATCAGCTTTCTCGTGTGAAGTCGGATGGGCTACCTCATCATGGTGCACGAGTATATAGCCTGTATGACCACGGGTGGTGACGTCTGGCATACAGGTGAGCTAACATTCCACAAACTGAGTCTGGGTGAAATCGGCTACGCTACCTCATTGGCTCCTCAGAGAGCATTCCCATTACCACAACGCTACAAGTGACACAACTGCTGCCCAGTCTGGTCCACTGCCAGTGAACCCTGTTTTGGAGATGTCTGTCGCCTCTGGAATGTGGTGTCCATTCGTATAGCCCTTGTACCAGAAGTTAATAGCCTCTGGATCCACAAGGGTGCGAAAACAGCGTGACGTACTGAGCTGGCTCAGTATCTAAAGTTCCCAGACGAAATCGGCCTGTCATGCTATGCACAGCAGAAATGGTCCAGGATGCCTAGTTTGCTACCTCGATTGATTGACAGACGTGTACACAAGTGACATTGCCAAAGGCTGAATTCTACCATCAGTCACCATCAGGTTGCATTCAAGCATATCGCTAGAGACGAGTGTAGCAACAGCAATGGGCGTCAACAACTGGAAAACAGCACATGTTTAAAAATGGCCCTTTTCAGAGCCACATAGAAAATCTCAAAAATCTCATTTACAGGGCAACAAAGACAGCGTGAATGGGACCTGCTAGACAAGGACCCAGTATACACCATCAAAATTCCTCTACACACTGAGCTATCAGCATAGCAATCAAGCATGGGAGACAGTCTTCTAAGCTAATAGCTTGGGCGTCGCTTCAGTGCACATGATGAGATAACCCCTTAGCACAGTGCCCCTATGATGTCACAACTAATCCATCCTCTATTAAAATTGTATTCATACCTTTGCTTGAGCCGCCATTTTTTAAATCACATGAGAGCATCATGCTTTGTCATTGGGTTAATCGATTATTTCAGCTAAGCTATTAGCTTTGGTCAATGCACATGGTCTGTTTTTGCGCATATATTACCCACTGCTGCTGTGCTAGCATGGTCAGAGCAAGTTAACATATTAGCCGCCTTAAACAGTGCTACTGAGCAATAGATGAGAGGAGAGCAAGATAGCATATTAGCCATGTTAGTTAACTTGCTGGCTAAATTGGCAACTGTTCCACATTATGTGCCTCTAAGCTGTTAAAATTAGATTCCACCCCTCCCCCAAACCTGCAATTGCGCAACTCATTATGCATCCAAAACAATGCTGTTTCAGTTATTAAATTGCATTTAAGTTATTCAATAAATCATCAGTATTCGATACAAAAGGAATTATCGACTGACTCTAATCTTTCAATTAGACATACATTTGTAACATAATCAATGTGAATCCATTTCAGACCGAAGTATCGATTGACGTATTAGCCAGGATTTCAGGTTGAAAGACATGTTGATTGGAGACCAAATGGTCGGCGTTGTAATGAGATGTGAAATCCTTTGATGGCTAATTAATTCACCCACTTGACGGATTATAAATTCATTATACAAATCCATTGTGGGGTGCGCAGGCGTGCATGGCCTGCCCAAACAATGATTCCCCTTGCATTGCTCGGGGAAATACAAATGACATTTCACTCGCTTCATTCTGGGTTACTACGTTTGTGCAGGCTATAAAAGCCTGCAACACCCACAAGATGTTTACAGCCAAGGGGATTTCCACAGATGATGCTGAAATCAAGAAAGGTCTTTTAATTTACTTTATTTGAAATTTTCTAAAATTCCACTGAACAATATATTATCATGAAATGATCAATCTAGTAGTAGCGGCGGCGCCAGTTGTGGTAGCGGTAGTGGTAGTAGTAGTAGTAGTACGAGAGGTGTTCAGTTTATTTTGTCACAAATTTCAAATAACTATTTAATCAACCATAATTTATCACAAAATAATTTCATTGCAGAAGATGTTCAATTTGAGACCCATGAGCATGATATATCAGTCTCCAGCGCTTAGGCCAAGAAGAAAGGGCTTTATTGATCACAGTTTGACTTAGTGCCTTCCATTCGGTTTTGAGAGCACGTTTTAGACTGTTAAGACTTGTAACATTCCGCTTCTGTAGACGGCACTTTACAATCCCCCAGATACTAAAGTCCATAGGGGCAGCATCCGGCGACTTCGGCATCCATTCTTCAGGGCTAATGAATTTAACATTATTCTGCTTTAAGTATGTTAAGCTCTTTCGTGCAGTATGAGAGGAGGCACTATCTTGGTGAAAAACCATGTCATTCTGTTTATTCACTGGGAATAATTTGGGAACAACATGTTTCAAAAAGGGTCTCAAAACATATTTGATGTAATAATCAGCATTGATTTTCACATTCCGATCAATGAATTTAAGACTGGTCTTTCCGTAATGACTAACGCCTGCCCATACCATGAAACCAGGTGCGAAACTGTCACCTTTAAGAAACCTCAACTTATCCATATCAATTTGTCCTTTCCTAACATAACAGACTCACCGTTTTCCGTAGCTTCCACCTAGATAAAACATAGCCTCATCTATGGTGACAAAGTTTTTCCACTTCCCCGCACACAGCTTCATGTACAGCCTCCAGCTCCTCTTCCTCCTCTTTTCAACCTGCTCTAGGGATAGTTTATGAACCAAACATTTTTTTTCTCAGTTTTGCCTTGATAACACTGTTTATGGTGTTATTTACGGATCCCAAACTAATTCCTAATAGATTGCTCATCTCACGTTGTGTCGATGGGTTAATTCTTGCTATCATTTTCTTCACTTTGTCTATCACTTGTTTTGATACTACAGTTCGTCTTCTTCTGATTTTCAATGTACAGATTTTCCATGTGTTAGATTCGTCAATTGTCGTTCTTTTCCGATGTTATTCTTTGCGCGATAAATGGTCCTCACACTGACACTGATATTTTCTTTCAAAAGTTCATTTCTGATCAGTGACGGCGTCATTCCCATCCTCAAAAGATGGAGAATTATACCCTCCGCTCTCTCGCTTATTTTATGTCTTGGCATGTTAAAAACTTTTAACAAACTAAACTAGCGTGTCGGTTAGCTCCTGGGCTTTGTAAAAAGGTATTGTGAGTGAGACAATTGACCAAAAGTGTGCGGCAAGAAATCGTGCAATCTTGTGACAAAATAAACTGAACACCTCTCGTAGTAGTAGTAGTAGTAGTAGTAGTAGTAGTAGTAGTAGTAGTAGTAGTAGTAGCAGTAGTAGCAGTAGTCGTGGTAGCGGTAGTAGTAGCAGCAGCAGTAGTAGTAGTAGTAGTAGTAGTAGTAGTAGTAGTAGTAGCAACAGCAGTAGCCGTAACAGTAGTAGCAGTATAATATGTTTCTGCTGCTACTGTACTAGCAACCAGGATGCTTAGTTTTGCATTTCCGGAACATCAAGACACACGCAAGTAGAATACCAATCGTAGAAAAAACTATATTGCCGGCCATTCCTGCACGTAAACAAGACATGCCATAGCAATAATGGCTACCTTCAATTTCAATATTGTTATCATATGTTCCACCAAAAAACATTTGAAGGCCCACAGTCAATAGCGGTGCAACTGTGCAAATAACACCGAGGTTCTGTCCATAATTTTCCATTCCAAAATAAATATTAACTAGGATGGGAGCAAGTGCGAAAGATGCTCCATGTGCAATAGCTGTCACAATGAATGAGACAAACACGATACTGGCCATCTGCTGGGATAGTAATAAAAGTACCTGACCAATTAATAGAAGTGAAAGTGTCAGTATCTGAATTAACTCTGCCACTGTGGAGAATGAGTGACATCTTGCCATAGGCAACCCTAACCCAAGCGTGCCTAAGACCACGAACACTCGATACAATGACACGAGCCAATAGTCGTACTGGGACAGTGATAACGTCATTGTGACGTATGTAATGTTCACTGCTTTGAATTTGCATGTTGCCACAGCAATAGCAGCGGGCCATAGAATAAGGTGATAGTCTAAGCTTACCAAAGTAGGATTAATGTGACAGAAGAGACAACGGCGTTGTTGTTTGCTTTCCACAAGTCTGTTGGATTCAGACAAATTTACAGAATCACCATCACTTTGTTCTTTAATTGAATCAGTCGCGACCTTTGGTGTTAATGAATTCATTTTTATGTCGGGCTCTATCTCATCTAGACTGACATATTCTGAAGAGTTGCCTTCTTCCCATTTTTGATTGCATGACCATATGATAATAGCTCCTAAAACATTGGTTATGAATATAATTATTGTTACAGTAAGCAAATACCCAGACAAGTTCTGATTCTCAGCATCCACAACATGACCATTAATGAACAGCGACTCATATAGGAGCACAAATAGAATGGCACCAATGTCGAATACTACTTGCACTATAACTGCCAGCGTGTTACGACGAGAGGGCTCCACTTGTTGCATCGCCACCATCAAACCTGTCATATTGCCATATGATGAGCCATGACCTTCAAAAAGAGAAACAAATAGAAGTGAGAAGAGGGGGCCGATTTGGGTGGTTATTTTCACACCTTTTCAAAAGGCAGTGAGATCAAAGGAAAAAAGGTGATAATGATTCAAATAAAGTTAGCTGCTCTGGGTGTAAAAATAACCGGCCAAATCGCCCTCCTCTACTGAAGTGTTCTTAAAAAATTATTGACATTATGGTTATTGCTGCTCTCCCGTCTCTTCCTTATCTCTTGGTTATCCCTCCCACCTGTTCCTCCCCACGGCTCACCCTTCTCTCTCCCCTCCACACACCCGTCCTCTCCACCGCCCTCCCATCTCAGCGACCTACTTCATAATCACGCCCCCCCCCGCCCCAGCTCTCCATCAATCCTCTCCCTGTGAGTTGACATTTTGAAATTCGGATTGTGATGCGAAGGCGCCTAATGGTGTGCAATTCCCTTGCGTCAAAGATGGTATAATGAGGGAAGAGGCAGATGGATGAATGCCGGTTCCTTATATACAAGTGATGATGTCACGCACGTAAGGCTAGTTTCTTCGTAGTTCCATGTGACTCTCCCAAAATGTTGTCCCATCTACATAGGGATTCCACCGTATTTGGTCTGTTATAGGTGGGCTAACGATTTAATAAAACTGAAAGATGAACAATGCTAAAACAGTAAATGTTTCAAAAATCCCATCGACTAGCGACAAGCACTTCACATTAGTCAGCTGGCTTAACGACAAATATTACCGTTACTTAGCGGATAAAAGTGCCAAATTTGGCATAAAGTTTGCTTGGTGTCTGTGAGGTTTTTTGTATTGTACTAGGAGCCCATGTAGAATTTTCTCGCCTTTTCTCATAAAATGCCAAAATCCAAGATGGTCGCCAAATAATGCTAAAACATCACATATCTCCGATTCTAGGAGTCGTAGAAAGGCAAGGATGTTGTCTAAATATAGGATTTTGCGGTCCCCGAATCCAGATATGGACAGTACATTATCACATAATAATTATATGCATGATAATCACCAGCTATGTATACCAACACTTATATTTTAGATTGTGAAATGATGACCAACATAGATCTAGTTTGGCATCTACCAAAATGACCACTAGACGCAAGTGGAGCAAGTGACAATAAGGTAGAAGCATTTATACCATTCTTTGCAAACGAAAGCAGTTCAAAGAGCTCCGCTTGCTTACAACAGAACTATATTTTGAAAGTGATCAACGTGCTGGAAATTTTGCAACCAACTGTCCATCGTGGATTCTTTGGGATACAACAATTCTAAGCTGACAAAGGCAGAGGAGAAAACACACAACACTGATAATGCTGCAACTAAAAAGACAACTAAGTGCAAACCACTGAGCAATTGACCTTTCCAGAGTATCCATTCATCATCTGACCTCGTATGACGTCATAATCAGCTCAGCGCGTGTATGATGACGTCATAATCATTACGTCACAAAGTGTTCCATATAGACCATCATCAAATCTCAAAGACTCCGACACGTTGTATAAATTGTATGTCTTTGTAATTCTTTGCTATTTAATAAACATGCTGTTGAATATTTTGAAACTAATTTGACTGGGCGCTGTCCTGCCTTTGGCAGCAACAGTACCCAGTCAAATTAGTTTCAAAATATTCTACAGCTTACCTGTGTAGTTTCTTTTGGAAATTGATAGTCAGTGTGTTCAGAGATCGATCGATCCCAACACGGACAAGGTGTGAGTGGAGCTTAGATAGAGATGGGCGCGGCATAGCTAAAATGCGATAAAGCATTGTCGCAGTTCAAATTTCCATACTTGAAATTTCTGTAGGTGTACTATGGGGTACCTTGGCAAGGAAAAGCTGATTTCTCGAAGATTATTGAATGGATCAACTTCACATTTGGTTTCAGAGCAAGTCTATATAGTACCTAGAAGTTCACCAAGTTTCAACTCGATCAGTTTTGGAGAAAAACTAGTGTTTTCGACAAAAATGTGCGACCTGGCGACCATTTTGAAAAGAAATATTTTAGAAAACATTTTTTACCATCTATCATCCTGAGTTCATTTCTAAAAAAAAACGAAAATTGGTATTGTTGACCACAATGTGCCACCTGGCGGCCATTTGGGAAAAACCGGCCCAAAAATATGTTTTTTCAACATTTGTCATCTCGTGTTCATTTCTGTCAAAAGGAAAACTGGTAGTTTTGATGCCGGGAAGATGTATGAGTACCCTCATGACTAGAATGGTAACATCCTGTTGTCCGATTTCCTATGGGACTTTTTTGCTATGGAACTTTTTTGCCCACGGAAAAGTTGGTAGCGCTCAAAAACCCTAGGGCAGATCCAGAAGAAAAGCAATAGCAATGCAACTCCCAAGGAGTACTACGAGGTGACAAGGTTTTGAGTTGATACTGTGGAAACTCTAGGCGATATGTGGCGAAAATCCTTGAGAATAATAATAAGAAGAAAAATAAGATTAAGAAAGATCCTGTGTAATTATAACAATCTCCGATTACATCGCAGATTAACTATGCCAAAGAATGCCGTTACAGATTAACTATGCCAAAGAATGCCGTTACAGATTAACTATGCCAAAGAATGCCGCTACAAATTAACTATGCCAAAGAATGCAGTTACAGATTAACTATACCAAAGAGTGCCGCTATAGATTAACTATGCCAAAGAATGCCGCTACAGATTAACTATGCCAAAGAATGCCGCTACAGATTAACTATGCCAAAGAATGCCGTTACAGATTAACTATACCAACGAATGCGTTCGCATTAAACATTGGCTTACGTTATCGTCATGGGAGATAACTCTCTAATTCAACAACTTCGTTATTTGTTAAATGTGCCAGAGCTCCTACAATCTCCCTGACTGTTCGTTATCCAGATGTTCCAGTCGCTTAGTCACGTATACGCCGGGAAATCCATGCCAGGAAATCCATGTCGTGCTACTGAGATTAGTTAGAATATCTTGTCATTGTCCAGATTTGCCATAGATAATATAGATATGCTTACTTGCGATGAATATATAGATAACAAGTAGGATGAAATGCTCATGTATAAAATCTGGCATGAGTGTCGCTGACCACAAGAGCATCCACCCAGTAGTGAATACGAACACAGTGGTAATTAAAGCAGCAGACGGACCTACACGGTCTAGGATTAAACCGGCTGGTAAAGAGATCGTTGTGCCAATAACGAGCGATGACGTCGCAGTTCCCACTGTAAAATAAGTGAAGAATAAGCATTACACAAACCGCCATTAATCTCTTGTGTGTCAATCGCGCCTCAAAGCGTTCAGTAGGCGACATTGATCAATTAAATCTTTAATCTGTCACGCGTTTCCAAGCAAATAGAATTTGTTGCTCAGTGAATGGCCAAGAGAAGAGTAAGTTTTTTTGGAAGTTTATAACTGGAATTTAGGAAAATCGTTTTTGAGAGGTGTTTTTAACCGGTTTGACGATTAAATGGTTGATGGTCAAGAAAATCTAAATTTTTGTGTTGTTTAAGTCGGTGTTCAAATGCAGGCTAAGAAAACCAATTATGAAAATTTATCACTGGAATGACTGGCTCAAAAATAGTTTTCTCTTAGCCTGCAAATAGACAGTACTCAAGGCAGCTGCAGATGAGGTATTGGCCGGTTTTATCATTATAAACCACAAGTTGATACAAGAGAGATTAACGAGCGTCCTAGGAAGCACAAGCATCGTGCTCTATATGCAGATAGATGGCTTATATGTACAATGGACCGTTCCATTTGTAGCTATGCCCCGCCCACCTCTAGCTAAGCTCCACCCACACCTCGCTTGGGTTGGGATCGATCGACCTCTGAACTCCGTGACTCTCAATTTCCAGAAAACTATACATTTAAGCTGTTAAATATTTTGAAACTAATTTTACTGGTTGCTGTTGCTGCCTATGGCAGCAACAGCGCCCAGACAAATTAGTTTCAAAATATTCAACAACATGTTTGTTAAATAGTAGAGACATAACATTCTTACAACGTGTCGGACTATTAAGAGTTAAAGACGAGCCTAATAGAATCATTTATGACGTGATGATTATGACGTCATCCTACACGCCGCTTAGCTGATTATGACGTGATAGAGAGATACTCTGGAAAGGTGAATAGACACGCTAAACAATATACCATTTGGATACAAATAATGGTGATTTTAACCCCTCTTGTGTCAACGGTGCCTCAAAGCGCTCAAAATTATACTTATATCAATTAACCCTTTAATTGTCAAGATTTTTCAAGAAAATAATAATTTTTACAATAAAATTTACAAAAATAACTTTCTGTTGTCGTGCAAATAGACATTGCTCAAGCCCAGTACAGGTGCTGGGTTTTTTGGACATGAAAATGTTCAAGAAAATCCAGTTTTCTCTTCGCTAGTGTCTATTTGCCGGCTGAGAGAAGACTATTTTTGATAATTTACCACTGTGGTAAATTGTCAAAATTGGTATACTCTTGGACGAAAAAATGGGCATTCCTCAAGGCCACTACATAGTCCGTTTGTGGCGGTCTTTACCATTAAACAGTTAGATTAACAAAAGAGGGTTAAAGAACCGGTATCGTTTGGTCCCAAAATGAGGCGTCAACAGCAACTATAGACCGGTTCTGTTAAATATCAGCACTTATGCCTATGGACATAGATCTGTCTTCTAGGTACGGCCGTGGGACCAGTGTCTTACCGTGTGTAGTGAAAACAGCCATATTCATCATGACTATCCCGGGACCCTTTAGCCAGAGCCAGATTAAGGAAAAGGCAATATGGCTATAGAGCCACAGGGCCCTAAAACTAAAGAACACCAAATTAAAAAGAATTATAGGATTTTAACCATTTGAAGCTAAAGTCTCACCATCCCAATTTTACCTGCATGATATAAGTAATCTTAAATCAAATTCGTTTCAAAATATAAGGGTTAATGTAGTTAGGTAGTAGTAGTAGTAGTAGTAGTAGTAGTAGTAGTAGTAGTAGTAGTAGTAGTAGTAGTAGTAGTAGTAGTAGTAGTAGTAGTAGTAGTAGTAGTAGTAGTAGTAGTAAATCTCGATGTTATAAAAGATCATCGATGAATGCTGCAAGTAATGTGGAAGAGGCGAGTGCTAGCTATATGCATCCTGCTTCTCTCAATTCCAGTGAAATACACAGTAGTAACAATGTGCCACACACCTATGTACATGTTGTTAGCAAGGCTGAATATCCCATTGATAGTAAGACTGTGGACCCCAATGTTAGTAAGACTGGGGGTCCAGTTGTTAGTAAGGCTGGTGATCCAGTACTGGCAAAACATGTTGATGAGATTGAGGTTCTGGAGACAGGTATATCTGCTACCGCTCCAGCAACAGCTGAAATAGCCCAGGAAAATGATGACTCCGACGCTGTTGATGATACACAGAGTTTAGTACTGGGACAAACAAAATTTGGATCTCAGTCAATGGATGTTGATGTACCATTTGATTTGTCACCACGAACAGAGTCTGGTGTGTTATTAATACATTCTAGACAGGAAATTGTACAGGATACTATTGCTGGTGGGGTTAAGAGAGTGATAGAAGACTTGAGCTCTGGGTCGGAGGACAGGGAGGATGACGATATAGACGACTCTATCTCTATTGCAGAGTCTGACACCTCGATCCAAACGCAGGAATCTCAGCAGCCCGATGAAATGGTACTGTATCGCTCAGAGAAGGGGGAGATTTTAGTACCATACATTACACGCTTAGGTGTTCGCTATAGGCATTTGCGGAGTGATTCAGACATTTCACGGTATCAACATCTGACCATTACTGATCTTACAAATTCAGAGTTTACTATGAAGATTGGCAATGGGCTAAGCGGGATAAAAACAGTAAGAAGACAAAACCAAACTAGATATTATGGGTACTATGCATAGATTCGTAATCATAATGATAATTTGCTCACTTAATTGCTGTGGTTTAAATGATGGATTGAAGCAACGCATGTCGCTAGAGAAATTATCTGATTTGAAAGCTGATATCGTTATGCTTCAGGAAACTAAGTTCCATAATGTTGAAGTACTAGAAAATTTCAAACAACTTTCTAAGGGTGAAATATTCTATTCCAATGCCACTGATTTAAATACAGGAGTGGCGATTTTATTTTTACCCAGGTGTTTGACTTTATTAAATATCATTTCACCGGAAGCTGATAGTAATGGCAGATGGGTCGTGGTGACTGTTGAAATGTCTAGTTCAACACTAAATTTGATGTCTATTTATGCCCCTGCATCCCATTCTCAACGAGGTACATTTTCTTCAGCTATTGGCCCAGTAATTCATGATAGATCAGAAAATATTATTATTGGGGGAGATTTTAATTGTGTTTTAAATCCAGAGAAGGATAGGCATTCGTTATCGATATACTCTGGTACGTCTCATTGGCGTTTACAGGAAATATGTGACAGTGAGCACCTTTTGGATAGTTATAGAGTTTTAAACCCTGAATGTTGTGAATACACAAGGGTAACACCAAATGGTCAGACAGCTTCTCGGTTAGACAGGATTTATGTACAGAGAGAGCTAAAAGGGTTAATTTCGGATACTGGCATATATCATGTACCTTTTTCTGATCATTGCCTGCTTTCCACTGTGTTAGATAATGCAGAATTGGTTGCACGTGGTCCAGGTTTTGGAAACTTAATATTTCCTTGCTGAATGATTTTGAGTACCATCGATGTATTGAAAGTTTCTGGCTTTTTAAGCTCCGCAATATATCAGAATTTGAAAGCTTGATTTTTTGGTGGGAAGATGTTAAACTAGGGTTTGCTAATATATCAAGGCAATATTATATTCAAAAGGCAAGACAAATACGCAAAGAGGAGAGAAGGTTGATTCGTCTACAAACCTTAATTTTTCGCAAAGTTTCAAGCGGCGATATTCACTTGACTGAGGTTTTGGAGGAGACCAGGTTAAAATTATCACAAATAGAAATGTACAGAGCAGAAGGCGCAAAAGTAAGATCAAGAGCCCAATTTTATTCTGAAGGTGAAAAGCCAACAAAATATTTTTGTGGCCTAGAAAAGTCTAGAGGTGTGGAAAAGATAATTAGGGGCCTTGAAATAAATGGGCAAATTGTTAATTCAAATAAAGATCTACTAGAAACTGTTCAGACATTTTATGAAAATTTATATAAGTCTGAAGAAATTGATGAAGAGTTGGCAGCTAAATTACTTGCTAATATTAAGGAAACATTGACTCCTCCGTTGGCTGATATTTGTGATGAATATTTAACCTTAGAAGACCTGACTAAATCGCTTAAAACAATGAAGAATAGAAAATCGCCAGGGGGAGATGGCCTGCCTGTTGAGTTCTACGTTACTTTCTGGCATCTCATTGGTCCGAAATTCTGTGAGATTGTTAAAGGAATTTTCCATCAGGGAAAACTTCCTTTGACAATGCCTCAAGCACATGTACGTCTGCTATTTAAAAAGGGTGACCGGAGTGATATACGGAATTATAGGCCAATTTCTCTCCTTGGAGTTGATCACAAGATTATTTCTAGAGCTCTTTCACTAAAACTAGGTCAGGTGCTGGGCGACGTTATTAATCCTGCTCAGACATGTTCAATACCTGGTAGATCAATATTAACCAACACTGTGCTTATTAGAGATCTGATTCAGTTAGTTGAAAAGGATAACATTCCAGGTGCCATTGTGGCATTAGATAATGAAAAGGCTTTCGATCGTTTGGAGTGGAAGTTTTTGTTGATGTCATTAAATCGATTTGGCTTTGGGCCCAATTTTATTAAATGGATCCGAATATTGTACAATGGCATTACTAGTAGATGTCTTGTGAACAATTTTATAAGCCAGCCAGTTGTCTTAGAACGAGGGGTTCGACAAGGTTGCTCACTGTCAGCACTTTTATTTGTAATTTGTATGGAAACCTTGGGAGCGACAATAAGAGAAGATATACATTATCATGGACTGTGTATTCGTGGTCTTATGGAACCAGTGAAATTATCACAATATTCCGATGATACGACTATTTTTGTTGGCCAAAGTAGTGATTTTAATCGTTTACATCTTACTTTGGAGAATTTCCAAAAAGTGTCAGGGCTCAAAATTAATAAAGAAAAATCAGTAGGTTTGTTTTTGGGTTCATGGAAAGATCGAAATGATCAGCCATTAGACATCAATTGGTCCACTGACATAATACAGATCTTAGGCATTCCTTTCAGTCGAACATACCATGATCCCATTAATTGGACAAACGTGCTTTCTAAAATGAGCAAGAAAATTATTCAATGGAAACATCGACGTCTGACTATTTTTGGACGGGCATTAGTGATAAATAATTTGATATTGTCACAACTTCGGTGTATTGCTGCAGTTGTTAATATGCCCAAACATGTTGAAAAGGAAATTACCAAGATGATATTTGATTATTTGTGGGAGGGTAAAACACACCTTGTCTCACAACGTGTCTGTACTAATAATAAGCTTGATCGTGGGCTTTCCATTCCAGACCTAAGAATTAAATGCGTCTCATTAAGGCTGAAATTATTAGATGATTTACTTCATTCAGATAATCAGTGGGCAAATGTGTCTAGATGCCTTATAGAAAGGTGTATTGAGCCATTTTCAGCTAAATCCTTTTTCTGGTCTTCTAAACCTCCACCGAATTACACACGGATTCCATCGATATTTTTGGACATTAAAGCTGCTTTAGCTAAGTTTGTTCGCAAAGAAGATTCACCTCTTTGCTGGGAGCATGCCTCCAGCCAGTACCTATGGGGGAATGATCATATTCTATATGAAGGCAGAGTTTTATATTACACTTCTTTTCCTAAGCATGGTATTCAAAAGTTGTGTGATATTGTGGATGTGAAAACTCGAAAATGGAAATCACTATATGACATATCACGAGTAACATCTTTACGCCCAATTGATGTGCAGCGCCTTCTAAAACGGTTACAGGAAGCAATTCCAATGGAATGGTTTCTTCTCCCTAATGGGTCTGTGAATGATGATTGCTCCAAGTTAATCATGGAAAGTACTGATGGACGTTTTTCATATACGTTAAGGAATAAGGGGTGGTATAATATTTTAATGCTGCAGAATATTACTATTCCAAAGGCTGTCACGGCATGGGAAAGGACTGAACATTCTCCCCAGAGTTGGGATGTGGTTTGGAAAAAATATCCATTCACCACACATACCTAATCGAGCAAGGGATGTTGTCTGGCGACTGATTCATAGAAAACTATGGGTGGGCCCCCTCCTCAAGAAAGTTGGCATAGCAAATAATGACCACTGTCTATTTTGTACAGACACTGAGGAACCCATTATCCATTTGTTTACAGTCTGTTTGCCCGTCTCCCAATTTTGGATGTACATTGAACATATATTTAGGAAAATTGTTACAGTTGATATCAACATAATCCAAGATGCAATTCTATTTCATAAATTAGACGCTTATAATCTGACTAATAATGCAAAGAAGATCTTGTTATTTTGTTTGAGTGTGGCGGTCTGGGCAATTTGGAAGCATCGTTGTACGATAGTTAGTGACTCATATACAGGGGTTAGCTCCAGCAGTTTTGAAAAATTGAAGTGCGCTTTTCGTGCCTTGTTCTCGTATTGCCTGAAATGTGAATTTCATGATGCAGTGACTAAAAATAGACTTCATTCTTTTGAAGTTATTTGGTGCTCTGGTGATTTGATTTCCATTGTTTCGACAAATTTGATTTTTTATTATCCACCGTAATTGGCCTCTGGAGTGATTTATTAAATAATATACATGTATTTGTGCGCTTGGAGCTGTGATTTTGTTTCAAACTACTTTGTTTTGATGTTTTCTATATTTAAAAGCTAACTATATATTTTTAATTATTACTTTAAAGCACATGCAACATTAGTGGTTTTAGAGTGTGCGTGCGTGTGCATGCATGTGCGCTGACTGTTACTATGTGAAACAGCAGCATTTACTTCACGCAGCAACAGCTCCAACACGTGCATGCACTCTAAAACTCTGCTAATCAGATTGAGATGAAAATTGCGAGTGTTTGCTCTGAAAGGGTTAAACCATGTCCCTAAATTTAGGGAGTCGTTTGAACAGGTTAACCCATTTTGTTTTTGGCAATGTTAATAAACAATCCAACATCTTTTATTAATAATGTTTGTTCCGGGGTAATTTTAGAATCTGAATCCAAAAGTTAATTGCTTTCGACTAAAATAAATTTAACATTCAATGTACTGCTTCCTAATAATAGATTGGAAATACTTAGCATGTATACATATAATTGTGTTTGTCCCGGGATAATTATGGAATTTCTTTTTCAAGGTAAATTGTATTGTTTGAAATCGTTTGTTAAGTTTCAACCCTCTTTAACTATGTAGGTAACATTGTCACTTCGCTGAGCTCGGTGTAATATCTTAGCGTTTACTTTTTTATAGATTATCCTGCGGGGCGTTGATTATTGATTAATTTGTTCCCGATTGACTGTGTGTGTTAAATACGTCCGATCGCTGTGGTTGTTTCACAGCCTATGCTCGCGTGAGCTTTTATAATTGTAATGGAATGTTGTTGAGCTAGTTACTTGGAATTTTTAAAGGGACATATTTAGCTGTTTTGAATTTTTAAATTAATCGTTTGACCACCGTATATTTATTGTTTATTTATACACATGACTGATATAATCGTTTGTTCTCTTTGATTTATTCTATGTTTAATGTTCTTTCAGTCAGTTTATTTTTGGGTATTATGGATTTCCACACGATCCATTGATCGTGTTACCAAAAAAAAGAAAAAAAAGTAGTAGTAGTAGCAGTAGTAGTAGTAGTAGTAGAAGTAGTACTAGTAGTAGTAGTAGTAGTAGCAGTAGTAGTAGTAGTAGTAGTAGTATCAGTAGTAGTAGTAGTAGTATCAGTAGTAGTAGTAGTAGTAGTAGTAGCAGTAGCAGTAGCAGTAGCAGTAGTAGTAGTAGTAGTAGCAGTAGCAGTAGTAGAAGTAGTAGAAGTAGTAGTAGTAGTAGTAGTAGTAGTAGTAGTAGTAGTAATAGTAGTAGTAGTAGTAGTAGTCGAAGTGAACGCACACGTTTATTTAGCTCTGCAATTGCTGCCCGAATTTGCTAGTCTCTAGCGCGATTTTGTAGATAAATTTATACATATATTTCGTATTAGTATTTCCTTTCAAATTTTATGTTTAATTTGTAAATTCTTGTCTTGGTTGGAGCGCATTTTGTGTCTCCATTTTCTAAAGGCATTCCTCTTAGCTGGCGGTTTCCGCCATTTAATAGGGCTCCTCTTACTGTGGTCAATGCAATACATTTCTCCCCGCGCCAGTCTGCTATTTCTATAGTTCGTAGGCTAGCGCATTATATTTGGCAAGATCGCTTGAGTGAGCGGATTTAATTCCTTTGTCATTTGTAAGCACAAGCCTAGTTCTTTAACTATATAAATAATTATAGTCAGTTGGCTGTCCCAGGTCAACTCGAACAGACTAACAAATATATGACTGTACTATCTATTCATATATTTGTTAGTATACTTTAATCGGCTAGGTGTTAGTGAACCACTTAGAAAGTGGTTCAAACTAACAAATATACGACTGTACTCTGTATTCGTATATTTGTTGGTAGACGTCAGGGTTTCAAAAGGGGGCACTATTTATTTAGTGTTTAGCTCTTTCCCTGACGTCCTGGTGTTATATAAGTATATATTTAGTATATATTGTAGAAGTATGGGGTTCCTCCTTTGATAAACCACCATGGCAATCTATAAGCGTACCCTAAGCCTTAAAATAACAACAAAGGGGTGGGGTGTCACGGCTATCGACGTTTATCATGGGTTAAAAGACGTCGTTGGCGCGGGACCTGCTACTTTGCAGGGGCTTATCAATGTTACTAAAACTGTATGGAATGTAACAGTGTCAAATGAAGGGGGTCAAGGAAAAGCTTCTGGAAGATGTTCTTATTGTAAAAGGTGAAGTTTGTAATGTAGAGGAAATCGAGTCAGATAGGTTGCTAGTGAAGATGAAAGTTCCACTAGAAATTCCAGATGACAGAATCATGAGTTAACTCAAGAAGTATGGCAAAGTGCAAAAGATTGAACGGGAAACGTATCCCTTTGACAGAACGCTAGAAAACGGTATAAGACGTATTTGGTTTGATAAAGTGGATAGCCCTTTACCAAGCAGATTGACGCTTGATGGCAGCTTTGTCCTGCCCTTATGGTATAGAGGGCAAATTAAAGAATGCCGGATCTGCCTAAGTACTGACCATTTGGCAACAGATTGTCCCAATCGAAACAAATGTTTGCTCTGTGGTTCAGTTGACCATTTTAAATGGCGCTGTCCAAAAAATCAAAACAAGTCCTCAGTATCAGGAGATAATCGCCCATTAAAGTATGCAACTGAGTCAAATGCTTCTGAAGCAACCGCTACTGAAGCTGTTGTTTTGGTTCATGCCACTGTTAAAGTAACCACACTTGATGAAATTCATGTATTAGAGGAGGGTATAACGTTAAGTCAAGAAAATACTCAAAATGCAGTGGAGCCAAACGTTGCTGTAAAAGACACGCAGGAAAATGATGATCTTACAGAAGAGCCAGTTTACAATTCCTTAGAAGATGAATTAAAATTATGACAGGATAAGTTTAGGACTCAGAAGACAGAAAGTTCAGTCGATTTTCCGCTAAGCCCACTTGATTTAAGTCAGCTTGAAGATATGATGAATGATGCTCCTGCCAAATGTTACTTAAGTAGCAATAAGCGTCATAAAGAAGACAATAACTCAGAATCTGAGATTGAAGTAAATGATATGGATGATGATACAATGTCAGTTGCAGAATCAGATGTGTCCATTCAAACACAGAGTTCACAGATGAAAGATGAAATGGTAATGTACCGATCAGAAGGGGGTGAAGTGTTAGTGCCATATGTAACGGCGAGAGGCGTGAAATATCGTATACTGCGCCATGATTCTGATATTTCCAAATATGAATATTTGTCTGTGGTAGAACTAGGAAATATTGAATTCGCAGGAAAATTAGGTAAATGGTCTAAGAAACGAGCTAAAAACCCAAATCTAGTTAAACTAATGATGGCGGTTGTAAACATCATTTTACAAATTACGATTATCTGCACCATCAATTGCAGAGGATTAAATACCGAATTCAAGCAGCGCCACTTGCTTGAATAATTAGCAAATGAGAGAGTTGATATTGCTTTTCTACAAGAGACCAAAATTCAAAAAGCTGAAGTGTATGAATCTCTCAAAGATATTTCAAAAGGTCAGATTTATTTTTCTTTATCACAAGATAATAGTGCGGGAGTGGCCATTCTTATCCTGCCCCGCTGTCTCAACTATGTTGACGTTATATCGTCGTCATCAGATCCAAATGGACGATGGATTTGTGTATCAATTGATGTACTAAACACAAGTTTAAATTTGATGTGCCTTTATGCACCTACCTCTCATCAATTGCGCCGTGATTTTCTAATTGATGTTTCCACAATAATTCAAGACAGAACGCCTGAAAACCTAATTATGGGCGGTGACTTTAATTGCATATTAGACGAGGCCAAAGACAGAAACTCTAGGTCTAATTTTAATGACACATCGCATAATATTTTGAAACACATTTGTGAAAATAAAAGCTTGTTAGACGCTTATCGGATTGAAAATCCAGAAGGCCAGGAATTTACTTGGTTTTCAACCGATGGAAGGTTAGCTTCAAGGTTAGACAGGATCTATGTAGAACGTTCATTGAAAGGTTACATGTGTAAAACTAACATAAAACCAGTAACTTTCTCTGATCACAATATGTTTTCCATCACATTAGACAATGCTGACTGGGTCAAACGAGGAGATGGATTTTGGAAACTTAATGTAGCATTGCCATGAGACAGTTGCTACCGCAAATGTGTGGAAAGTTGTTGGAGGCATTGGGATGAAAGAAGAGGTTCGTATGAATGTATAACAGACTGGTGGGAAGATGCTAAATCAGACCTGAAATATATTTCAAGGCAGTATTCCATTAGGAAAGCATGTGAAATACGAAAGCGTAAAAAGGCGCTTCAGAGGTCGTTGTGTAAAATTAATAAGAAAATTAATGATGGGGAATATAATTATTACGAACTATTAGTTAAATTAAAAGGTAGACTAAATGAAATAGAGCAATATCAGTTTGATGGCGCCAAAATAAGGTCAAGAGCACAAATGCACACCGAGGGCGAAAAGCCTACACGTTACTTTTGTAAATTGGAAAAAGCAAGAGGTATAGAGAAATTAATGCGCTCACTGAAGACTAGTGATGGAGTATCAGTGTGCTCAAATGCAGAAATGATTGAAACAGTATCCGAATTTTACAAATCATTGTATAAATCTGAGGGAAGCGAGGAAACTGCAACTAGAGATGTTTTAGCTAATATAACGAAAAGACTTCCAGATTCATGTCGCGAAAGCTGTGACCAATCAATAACAATTGATGATTTGACAAAATCCCTCAAAGGTATGAAGTTAGAAAGGTCTCCTGGATGTGACGGACTTCCAGTTGAATTTTATCAAACATTCTGGCACATATTTGGGCCAGTATTAGAAGAAATAGCAACCAGCATTTTAAAGCAAGGGCGTCTCCCTACATCGATGGCCCAAGCATATGTTCGGCTTATATACAAGAGGGGTGACAGAAATAAAATACAGAATTATAGACCAATCTCTCTACTCTGTGTAGATTATAAGATTATTACTCGGGCACTAACATTAAAACTTGGCGCAGTCCTAGGCGAAGTGATTCATGATGATCAAACCTGCTCTGTGCCAGGAAGATCAATATTAAAGAATACTTTGCTTATACGGGACCTTATTCAATTAGTTGAAAAGGATTGTATCCCAGCAGCAATAATAGCACTTGATAACGAGAAGGCGTTTGACAGACTAGAATGGGATTTCTTGTTTAAGTCTTTAGACCATATTGGCTTTGGTTCAAGATTTATTAAATGGGTCAATATTTTATATACTGATATAACAAGTTGCTATTTAGTTAACAAGCAGCTATCCAAACCTGTAGTGTTGGAACGAGGTGTCAGACAGGTTTGCTCACTGTCCCCGCTTCTATTCGTCATAGCTATGGAATCGTTGGGGGCCACATTGAGGCAACGCACTGATTTTCAAGGAATATGTATACGTGGCATAGAAAGGCCACTAAAGGTTTCTCAATATGCAGATGATACGACTGTGTTTGTGGGTAAAAATACGGATTTTAGAATTTTAAATGGAGTATTAACAGATTTTCAAAAGGCATCAGGACTTAAAGTCAATAAAGATAAATCTAAGGGATTGTTTTTGGGCGATTGGAAGGGCAGAACTGATAATGTGATGGATATTAACTGCTCAAATGATGTCATAAAAATTTTGGGTATTTACTTTAGTAGAGAACAAAATGTATTACTAAACTGGGAGGAAAGGATATCCAAGCTAAAGTGTGCATTACTAAATTGGAAACGACGTCGCCTAACTGTCTTTGGCAGGACATTTGTCCTTAATAATCTAATTTTATCTGGACTGTGGTATACCGCTTCTGTAGTTCATATGCCCAAATCAGTAGAGTCAAAGATCAACACGTTACTTTTGTCCTTCTTATGGGAGGACAAAGCCCATTTAGTATCACAGTCAATCCTCACCAATGAAAAGCATGCCGGAGGCCTGGATTTGGTTAATGTTTCAGCAAAGTGTGCTTCTTTAAAATTGAAATTCTTGAATAAGTTACTTACTTCAAACTCATCTTGGTCAAGTGTTTCAAGGGCACTTCTCCAAAGGTACGTTGACCCATTTCCAGGAGAATGTTTATTTATGTGCAATAAACTGCCACCTAATCATCAAAAGATTCCAAATGTATATAAAGAACAGCTCGAAGCCTTAAAAATATTCACACGATCAATACCACAACCCAATTGTTGGGAAGATGCCTTAGAGCAACGTCTTTGGGGCAACGAGTTGATTCGTGATAATGATGATGTATTATATTTGCCCTCTATGGCCAAAAATGGTATTCAATATTTACGTGACTTGGTAAATCCGAAATCTCGTAAATGGATTGCGATGCAAGATGTAGCAAGAATAACATCAATGAGACATATTGATGCTCAGCGCTTATTTGTTAGAATAAAGAATGCAATACCTGCTGTATGGTTCAAATTGCCGAAAGCACATGGCAACATTGATATGTTGCAACCAACATTAGTATTTATGTCAGAACATATAAAATACAACATGGCATCTAGAGACTGGTATAGAATTCTAATGCAAAGTCGGAGACAGACTCCTATTGTGGTTAGGCATTGGAACAATTTAGGATGCACGCCAAAGAACTGGAAAAATGCCTGGAAAGCAATACATCTACCTTGTCTACCAGGAAATGCATGGGACCTGGCATGGCGATTACTCCATCGAAGGCTATGGGTCGGCCATCTTACTTATATGTGTAAAATATCAAGTACAGACCGGTGCTTATTTTGCAATACTGAGGAGGAAACGACAGACCATCTATTTACTCAGTGTCGCATAACTACAGGCTTTTGGGTATATATCAATATGCTCCTTGCTAAATTTGGAACCAAATATGTGAATTCAAAGATTGCTCAACTATCGGACGAATCATTAATAGCAAGGAGAAAGAATTGTTAATAACCCTGTTATCTGTAGGAGTGTGGGCCATCTGGAAGCATGGGTGTTCAGAGGCCAGAGATAAAACCAGCAACAACCATCAGAGAGCCATACAAGCTATATTTCGATCATTGTTGATAAACTGCATTCATTGTGAATTTTACAGGCTAGTAGAACATGGGAGAGAAAGTAGATTTAAAGACGTATGGTGCAAAACTGGCCTAGTATCAATTGAATACGGATATCTAAAAATATCAGAAGCGGAACTTGTATAAGCTAGCACACTCGCTGCTTGCTGTATATTGATAAATGCTATTTTAATTTAATTTAATTGCCTTTATTTTAAAATTGTAATGCCTTAGGAGACTCTAATCTTGACGAATATCCTAACCTTGGGATCAGAATGAGCATTATGTCAATATTCTGGAGGTGATCCGATTTTTAAGTTAACAGAGTGTGATATCTTACAATTAGCTGCCTGTTGTAAATATTTACTGTAGGTGTATTTGTTCCAGGGTAATTTGCAAAAACTTACAATGAAGTAAATTTAGAATGTGAACCCAAAGCGCCATCTAAGTAGTCATAGTTTGTATACGTTTGCCTTGTGCATTATATTATATAAAGGCTACTACGTCCGTTGGGTATTTAATAATCGGCTAACTGGCGTCAATGAGTGACTTTTTGTTACTTATTGACGAGTCACCTCGCCACTTGTTGGCGAGCTGTACCCGCCATTTGGCCCTACTACTATACGGTGTGCTACGTTAAACTACATATGATCTACTTAGCCTGCCGGTCATGAATCGGCTCAATGGCATCAATGATTAGCAGTAGCTTACTGCTAATTATTGATGAGTGGCTTTACCACTTGTTGGTTAGCTATGCTCGCCATTTGGGCCTACTACTACACGGTGTGCAAATAGCAATGTCTTTGTTGAATTATGTTATGTTATCAGCTCTTTATTAATTATGTTTTCTATGTAGTTATGCCACGGTTGTGATATATGATAATAGAGTATTTTAGCTTGCACTGTTTTGACATGTTAGGTTTGTATTGTTATTCTATTAATAAAGCCTGCTATTTCAACCGATTTTTTATGGGGGCTTGCAAGCCTTTTTAAAGGAGTTCCTCCGGGAAGGGTATCCGACTGCGTCAGCGTCGTAGTAGTAGTAGTAGTAGTCAATATTATCAACGCACTGGCTCAGAATCTTCAATAATTGAAAAAATTCAAAAATTGGACATTGCCCAAGATCACTAAATTGACCGTTTTTGGCTGACCATCATGCAAGGGTTAATGTTGAATGATTGAGATGGATATTCTGGATAGCTATTTGAGTTTTGCTTTTACCAAGATGTCACGTAGATTCGGATTTTTCTTAAACGCAATTACTGGACGCTTGTTAAAGGGTTATTTCAGTTTCTCCTGTAGGTTTTGATACTCATCTTTCAAGATTTTGGAAATTACAACGTTTTTCCGATAATAGGTCAGAATGGATGGAATTTTGTCACGTTGATCAGATAAGCCTGTGTCCGAGTTTATTCCCCGTGGCCACTGTGTTTCGAGTTCTTTAATCCAAAACTATTCCCGAAGTTTTCTTTGTTTATCAGTTTCTTCTGCCGTATCTGAAAGGGGTGGCTGTTCAACTGGCATAATTTCAAAGTCACGAAGGACTAAATGGTCAGGAAGATTAAAATGATCGGAAACATGTGTGTCTTCCTCTAGCCTAATATCTGAGAGGTGTCGAGTTGCCCGCCATCTTAATGGACATTTTGTTTCGCCGACATACTGTTTTTGGCACAATTTGCATGAAATTAGATAAATAACATTTTCAGTCACAATCTAGATTAGACTGAAGTTGGAACTTGCTTTTGTTCTGAAAGCTCATGAAAGTATTCTGGTTTGGGAGAAATTCATCTAACTTGCACCTTTTCTTTCCGCAATTGCGAGATTCGCCTACACCTATAATCGGACGATTGTGAGAAATTTTGGTAGGCCGACGATTTGAGGCATTATCTAGAATGGTTTCCAAGCCGTCCAATGTTTCAGATTTGATTTTGCGCAAGAATCGTGAGGAGTAACCTCGTGGTTTGAGGGCTTTGAATAGGGTAGAGCACGCTTCGTCAAAGTTTATCCTATCACTCGAATTCCTGTGAAAACGGATTATTTGTGATTTTACTATTCCTTTAAAAGTATGCGGTGGATGGAAAGATTTTTTGTGCAATAGCTGATGCGAATCGGTTGGTTTGAAATACACTTTGTAGTCTAAGTAGCCAGTTGTTTCATACTTTAGACCTTTATATACAGTTACATCCAGGAAATCTACAGACATCTCGTCAATGGTTGCTTTTAATTTGATATTCGGATCGTGATTGTTCAGAATTTCGAAAAATTCATCAAACTCTGCCTTTGTGTGTTGCAAAATCATGAAAATGTCATCAAGGTACCTGCGATAAATGAGGGGCTGTTTTGGACACTTTTCTAACGCTTCCTCCTCCCACTCTGCTATGTAAATATTGGCAAAACATGGGCTAAAGTGCTTGCCCATTGCGCAGCCGCAAATTTGTTGGTAAATTTCGCCATCGAATTCAAAATCATTGCCTTTCAGACTCAGCTCTAATAGAGCTATTACTACTCTGTCTGGCCTGTTGGTGTCTGGGTAGTTCACGAATGCTTTACGGATAGAATTTATACCCTTCTCGATGTCAATGTTTGTATACATAGCATCGATGTCAAGCGTGACCAGGAATGAATTTGGAGGTATCCAGGTCTCAGAGACCTGGGATAAGAAGTCTTCTGTGCTTTTCAAGAAGCTGGGGTGTCTATGTGCTATTGGCTGTAGATGGTAATCGATGTATTCACTGATTCTGTTGGATTCTGAGCCACAATCAGAGATTATAGGTCGCCCGGGCGGTGACATTGGGTCCAACCGCGAATCTATGGGTTTATGAATTTTTGGCAAAAGATAGAAAGTCCGTGGTTTTGACTCAAGTTTAGCAAAGAGATACTTATGTTGCTTTTCGGTGATCTTCTTGCTATCGAGCAATTTTTTAAGAATCTCATTAAATTTGCTGCAATTATTTTGCCAAAGTGGTTTGCTTAGTTTCTGGTAATGCTTTGGATTACTAAGTTGTCATTGTGCTTCACGTTTATAGTTATTTTTAAGCATTATTACAGTCGCCGTCCCTTTATTTGCAGGCTTGATGACAATTTCGCTGCTTTTAGACAATTCAATTAAGGCCTGGCGTTCCTCATAGGGTAAATTTGGTTGATCATTAGGGAATGCAGAATTTTTAACACGTTCTGAAAAGAGTTCTATGCTTTCACCGATCGCTGGGTCCAGGAGTTTTACGTTTGGTTCCCAGCCAGTTTTTTCAATGAATGGTGGAATGTTACTATTAGAGTTATGAAAGAAGTCTGCTAACTTAATACGGTGACTGAATTCAGATGTTTCCATACAGCCATTATCTAAAAGAGCATCCAAACCTGTTTTAGGTTTTGGTGTTGGGACAAATGTAAGACCAAAATTGAGCAGTGACTGCTCTGCTTCACCTAATGGGGAGCCAGTTAGATTGACAATATTACTGCCCAGTCCTGTTTCCGGGCGGATGTTAGCTTGGCCCCTGTCTAGTTTAAATTTAGGAATTTAAGCCAGGCAGAATATATAGAGTTAGCTGTCTTTTCAGTCCAATGAATGTTATCCTTAACAACATTAAATTCGGAGAGTCTGAGTGCAGGAATGACAGTCACAGATTTTGATGATTCAGCCGTCGAATTGAGGGACTGAATCCCCAACCTCTGCTGAGCTGTCAACCGACTTGAATAGTTAAGTTTTGCGAAGTAAATCGAAGTCTTTGGGAATTTGGACTTAATCGCACTGAAAAACAGCATTAATCTATGTTTTGAACTAGAGATGGATTCATTCATATCATTAATACCAATGTTAATCACTATTTTCTCTGGTTTAAATGTTCCAGTGTACTTTTGAACTATTCCTCTAGCATGACACAATTTAGCTCCTGGGTAGCAGGCAACTTGCGTTTCAGGGTGGGGCTCAACATTAATGCGACTCAGGTTCGAAGCTCCAAAGATGAGTACTTTGTTCGTGAGAACAGGTAGTAGCTAGTCAATTTTGTTTCCGATTTCATGACGAAATTTCCAAAAAAAAGGTTTCTCTCCAACATGGTTGGCTGTTTGGGTCTATTTGCAAATTTAATAGGACGCACCTCTGGTGCATTACTTGGACCTGGAGTTGGAGAGAAGCTGGGCTGTGGCAGTTTCCCTGTTGGAGATGGGGTCTTGAGACCCGATGGTTGACTGCTCTGAGGGAATTTCTGAGAAGCGCCAGTCCGTGGACCAGATTTGCTACCATTAACCATTTCCCTCTGTGGCAAGGGCGGATATTCGTTTGGGTCATTTAGATTGCCTAGTGGAGAGTCAGGTAGTGGGATTAATGATGCTTCAAATAGCATATCTCTAGGGCCAGAATCTAATGGTAGCAATGGAGAGATTTTATTGTCTACTCGTTTTGTGACTGGCGGAGAAGTTTCAGGTGATCTGAGGCGTTTTTTCATTTGTGATTGTAGGGCCACAGTTGGTATCATGACCAGAGGCGTGGCTTGTGCGAGATTTTGAATTGGTTGCTGAGATGGATCTATCGGTCGCACAAAATCGTAAAAAGAACTAATCGCATTAATGTCGAGCTTTCTATTATAATTGTTTTTTGCCCAGCGTATAACATTGGATTTAGCACGACCTAGGTGTAAATGTGGCATTGCCTGTGTGAGGACTACTTCAGTTCTAATACTACCAAGTTGTTCATTATAGTGATTTAACATGGCCTTAATGGTAGATTTTGCCCACTGAAAATTCACATTCCAGATGGCAAAGTAGATGTCATCATCTGGCATAGCTGGCTTACAAAATCCATTCAGCTCTTCCACCTTCCTGCTAAGCCCATCAGGGAGAGTTTCGGCATCTAAATGCCTACGTAGCGTAGAAATATGGTGGAAGCACTGAATTTTTTTTTAAATACAGCTTTACCAGGCGCGCATGCGCAGATGAACCCCCTTTACCATCTCCATTCTATCTACGACCATTCTTCCTCGCAATAGCCATTCAGACAGACAAGCGTTCAATCTAACGAGCAATCAGACAGGCAGTTGAGCAGGTAAGAAAGATTCGATCAGGCAAACTCAAATTCAAGCAGACAAATTCATTCACATCAACTACAAATTGAACCAATATATTACTTACACCTGAAAGACAAATTATAGAATTAACATGTAATATGCAAGGGTTAACAATACAACAATACAATACGCAATATTATAAGTTACTCACAGTAATTATGGACACCGTCAATTGGCTAAATGCATTTCGCAGGGATGCGCTTCATCAGTAGCCTGTATGACAAATCTGTCAGTCCTTCAGTATAGACAGCTTTATATACCTTTACTGAATTACTCAATCTCCTTTGAAAAACTACTCTTTTGTTTAATTTGAACAATTGAACTTTGTGCAAGGTTTGAGTTTCCTTTGATCCGGGTTTTTCCACACAAATTAGTGAGATTTTACTCTTCCGAATTGGATTGATAAGTGAGTAGTGTTTCCTTCACGAGATCATGAACCGATCATTCAAAGGTGTTATATGCTTTTGTTGGGACACTCAATTTTGCCTTTTGATGCCTTTTGATCATTTGATGCCGAAAAAATGAATCAAGTTTGGAGGACATATTTTGCCATTTGATAGAATTTTGTTCACCAACCCGAAAGGCCACTGCAGTGTTTATAATTAAACTTTGTTCACACATGTAGAAAGAAAGTAGTATTCAGCTCCCTTAATTTTATGTGAGTGAGTGGGTGGGCGGACACACAGACACACAGACAGCCAGATGGCTGGCAAGGCAGATGGACGGATCCATCCATCCATCCATCTATCCATACACCCATCCATCCAGACATCTAACCATCCATCCATCCATCCTACGCCCCCATACATCCATCCATGGATGGATGGAGAGGCGGGCAGGATGGGGAGGTGGGATGGGGACGCGCATAAAGGAAGGATAGAGCTTAGTCGGAGAGAGGGAGGAAGGATCCATCCATCCATCCATCCATCCATCCATCCACACACCCATCCATCCATCCATCCACCCACCCACCCATCCATTCATCCATCCATCCACCCACCCATCGATCGCCACACATCAATCCAACCACCCATCCATCCATCCATCCATCCATCCATCCATCCATCCATCCATCCACCCATCTATCCATCCATCCATCCATCCACCCACCCATCCATCCATCCATCCATCCATCCAACCCATGCCCCCATCCATCCATCCATCCATGGAAGGATGGGGAGACGGGATCGGGACGTGCATATAAGAAGGATAGAGTTTAGTCGGAGAGAGGGAGGAAGGATCCATCCATCCATCCATCCATCCATCCATCCCACACATTCATGCCACTCAACCATCCATTCTACACACCCATCCATGGAAGGAAGTGGATTGGGGATGATGGATGGGCAGGATCCATCCATCCACCCCACCATCCACCCACCCATACATCAATCCATCCATCCGTTCATCCATCCATCCATAGAAGGGAGGGAAGGAGGGATGGGAAGGATCCATCCATCCATCCATCCGGATGGGGAGATGGGATGAGGGATGGGAAGGAAGAATAGAGTGGGCATGGCTGGATAGAGGGGGAGGACTGTCCATCCATCCATCCGTCCACCCACACACCCACCCACATGCACGCACGCTCTCACACACACGTACCCACACGTACACGCGCACGCATGCACGTGCCACCATGTACACACGCACACATGTACGCACGCACGCACGCACGCACACACATGTACACACGTACGTGCGCACCATTCACATTACACCCCCACCCCCACCCCCTGGATGGATGAGAGGCCGGATGATGGACGGGTAGGAGAGAAAGATAGAGCGGGTATCGGCTGGAGAAGGTGCAGGGGTGGGAGTTCGAGATGGACAGACGGGCAGAGGAAAGGCAGAATAGCGGGAGGGATGGGCAAATGGACCGATGGACAAGTGGACCATGTGACAGCCAGACTAGTGAATGCATGGGGGGATGGACAAGCGCTGACGGATGTGTAGGCGGGCGGACCAGTGAATGAGTGGAGAAGCAGGAGAGTGAATCCGGGAATGATTGTAGAATTTGGTATATCAGTCTCTCCATTGAAAGACTGACAGACTGCCTGACGGTGTCGACGGATATATAAGTTATGTTTTTACAAGGCAATAAAATAACAGAATTGGCAATCGCAAGTATGTAGTCAATATTGTCAACGCACTGGCTCAGAATCTTCAATAATTGAAAAAATTAAAAAATTTAGGATATTTTGGTTTATCTTACTGCCTGAGATTTGTCATTTTGTTTGAGGAAAGCCATATGGCATTAATGTTAACCCTTTACTGGATCAATTTGTTCAGTAGAATCCAAATATTCGCTTACTTATTTAATGTACATTTGCAGGCACAGACAAGGTCATTCCCGAGAATATGCCACTGGAACGACTGTCTCGGTTCCGGAGCCAGTCATTACAGCGGTAAATTTTCAAAAATACTCCAATCCCCGCCGGCAAATGGACATTGCCCAAGATCACTAAATTGACCGGTTTTGGCTGACCATCATGCAAGGATTAATGTTGAATGATTGAGATGGATATTCTGGATAGCTATTTGAGTTTTGCTTTCACCAAGATGTCACGTAGATTCGGATTTTTCTTAAACGCAATTACTGGACGCTTGTTAAAGGGTTGTTTCAGTTTCTCCTGTAGGTTTTGATACTCATCTTTCAAGATTTTGGAAATTTCAACGTTTTTCCGATTATAGGTCAGAATGGATGGAATTTTGTCACGTTGATCAGATAAGCCTGTGTCCGAGTTTATTCCCCTTGGCCACTGTGTTTCGAGTTCTTTACTCCAAAACGATTCTCGAAGTTTTCTTTGTTTATCAGTTTCTTCTGCCGTATCTAAAATGGGTGGCTGTTCAATTGGCATAATTTCAAAGTCACGAAGGACTAAATGGTCAGAAAGATTAAAATGTTCGGAAACATGTGTGTCTTCCTCTAGCCTAATATCTGAGAGGTGTCGAGTTGCCCGCCATCTTAATGGACATTTGGTTTCGCCGACATACTGTTTTTGGCACAATTTGCATGAAATTAGATAAATAACATTTTCAGTCACAATCTAGATTAGACTGAAGTTGGAACTTGCTTTTGTTCTGAAAGCTCGTGAAAGTATTCTGGTTTGGGAGAAATTCATCTAACTTGCACCTTTTCTTTCCGCATTAGCGAGATTCGCCTACACCTATAATCGGACGATTGTGAGAAATTTTGGTAGGCCGACGATTTGAGGCATTATCTGGAATGGTTTCCAAGCCGTCCAATGTTTCAGATTTGATTTTGGGCAAGAATCGTGAGGAGTAACCTCGTGGTTTGAGGGCTTTGAATAGGGTAAAGCATGCTTGTTCAAAGTTTTTCCTATCACTCGAATTCCTGTGAAAACGGATTATTTGTGATTTTACTATTCCTTTAAAAGTATGCGGTGGATGGAAAGATTTTTTGTGAAATAGCTGATGCGAATCGGTTGGTTTGAAATACACTTTGTAGTCTAAGTAGCCAGTTGTTTCATACTTTAGACCTTTATATACAGTTACATCCAGGAAATCTACAGACATCTCGTCAATGGTTGCTTTTAATTTGATATTCGGATCGTGATTGTTCAGAATTTCGGAAAATTCATCAAACTCTGCCTTTGTGTGTTGCCAAATCATGAAAATGTCATCAAGGTACCTGCGATAAATGAGGGGCTGTTTTGGACACTTTTCTAACGCTTCCTCCTCCCACTCTGCTACGTAAATATTGGCAAAACATGGGCTAAAGCTTGCCCATCGCACAGCCGCAAATTTGTTGGTAAAGTTCGCCATCGAATTCAAAATCATTGCCTTTCAGACTCAGCTCTAATAGAGCTATTACCTCTCTGTCTGGCCTGTTGGTGTCTGGGTAGTTCACGAATGCTTTACGGATAGAATTTATACCCTTCTCGATGTCAATGTTTGTATACATAGCATCGATGTCAAGCGTGACCAAGAATGAATTTGGAGGTATCCAGGTCTCAGAGACCTGTGATAAGAAGTCTTCTGTGTTTTTCAAGAAGCTGGGGTGTCTATTTGCTATTGGCTGTAGATGGTAATCGATGTATTCACTGATTCTGTAGGATTCTGAGCCACAATCAGAGATTATAGGTCGCCCGGGCGGTGACATTGGGTCCAACCGCGAATCTATGGGTTTATGAATTTTTGGCAAAAGATGGAAAGTCCGTGGTTTTGACTCAAGTTTAGCAAAGAGATACTTATGTTGCTTTTCGGTGATCTTCTTGCTATCGAGCAATTTTTGAAGAATCTCATTAAATTTGCTGCAATTATTTTGCCAAAGTGGTTTGCTTAGTTTCTGGTAATGCTTTGGGTTACTAAGTTGTCGTTGTGCTTCACGTTTATAGTTATCTTTAAGCATTATTACAATCGTCGACCCTTTATCTGCAGGTTTGATGACAATTTCCCTGTTTTTAGACAATTCAATTAAGGCCTAGCGTTCCTCATAGGGTAAATTTGGTTGATCATTAGGGAATGCAGAATTTTTAACACGTTCTGAAAAGAGTTCTATGCTTTCACCGATCGCTGGGTCCAGGAGTTTTACGTTTGCTGCCCAGCCAGGTTTTTCAAGGAATGGTGGAATGTTACTATTAGAGTTACGAAAGAAGTCTGCTAACTAAATACGGTGACTAAATTCAGATGTTTCCATACAGCCATTATCTAAAAGAGCATCCAAACCTGATTTAGGTGTTGGTGTTGGGACAAATGTAAGACCAAAATTGAGGAGTCACTGCTCTGCTTCACCTAATGGGGAGCCAGTTAGATTGACAATATTACTGCCCAGTCCTGTTTCCGGGCGGATGTTACCTTGGCCCTTGTCTAGTTTAAATTTAGGAATTTAAGCCAGGCAGAATACATAGAGTTAGCTGTCTTCTCAGTCCAATGAATGTTATCCTTAACAACATTAAATTCGGAGAGTCTGAGTGCAGGAATGACAGTCACAGATTTTGATGATTCAGCCGTCGAATTGAGGGACTGAATCGCCAACCTCTGCTGAGCTGTCAACCGACTTGAATAATTAAGTTTTGCGAAGTAAATCGGAGTCTTTGGGAATTTGGACTTAATCGCACTGAGAAGCACCATTAATCTATGTTTTGAACTAGAGATGGGTTCATTCATATCATTAATACCAATGTTAATCACTATTTTCTCAGGTTTAAATGATCCAGTGTACTTTTGATTTAGTCCTCTAGCATGACACAATTTAGCTCATGGGTAGCAGGCAACTTGCGTTTCAGGGTGGGGGGCTCAACATTAATGCGACTCAGGTTCGAAGCTCCAAAGATGAGTACTTTGTTCGTGAAAACAGGTAGTCGCCAGTCAATTTTGTTTTCGATTTCATGACGAAATTTCCAAAAAATGTTTCTCTCCAACATTCTTGGTTGTTTGGGTCTATTTGCAAATTTAATAGGACGCACCTCCGGTGCATTACTTGGACCTGGAGTTGGAGAGAAGCTGTGCTGTGGCAGTTTCCATGTTGGGGATGGGGTCTTGAGACCCGATGGTTGACTGCTCTGAGGGGATATCTGAGAAGCGCCAGTCCGTGGACCAGATTTGCTACCATTAACCCTTTCCCTCTGTGGCAAGGGCGGATATTCGTTTGGGTCATTTAGATTGCCTAGTGGAGAGTCAGGTAGTGGGATTAATGATGCTTCAAATAGCATATCTCTAGGGCCAGAATCTAATGGTAGCAATGGAGAGATTTTATTGTCTACTCGTTTTGTGACTGGCTACTACGTCCGTTGGGTATTTAATAATCGGCTAACTGGCGTCAATGAGTGACTTTTTGTTACTTATTGACGAGTCACCTCGCCACTTGTTGGCGAGCTGTACTCGCCATTTGGCCCTACTACTATACGGTGTGCTACGTTAAACTACATATGATCTACTTAGCCTGCCGGTCATGAATCGGCTAAATGGCATCAATGATTAGCAGTAGCTTACTGCTAATTATTGATGAGTGGCTTTACCACTTGTTGGTTAGCTATGCTCGCCATTTGGGCCTACTACTACACGGTGTGCAAATAGCAATGTCTTTGTTGGATTATGTTATGTTATCAGCTCTTTATTAATTATGTTTTCTATGTAGTTATGTCACGGTTGTGATATATGATAATAGAGTATTTTAGCTTGCACTGTTTTGACATGTTAGGTTTGTATTGTTATTCTATTAATAAAGCCTGCTATTTCAACCGATTGTTTATGGGGGCTTGCAAGCCTTTTTAAAGGAGTTCCTCCGGGAAGTGTATCCAACTGCGTCAGCGTCGGATTTTCAAAAAAAAAGAAAAAAAAAAGTAGTAGTAGTAGTAGAAGTAGTTGTTGTTGTTGTTGTTGTTGTTGTTGTTGTAGTAGTAGTAGTAGTAGTAGTAGTAGTAGTAGTAGTAGTAGTAGTAGTAGTAGTAGTAGTAGTAGTAGTAGTAGTAGTAGTAGTAGTAGTAGTAGTAGTAGTAATAGTAGTAGTAGTAGTAGCAGTAGTAGTAAGAAGTTACGGGTGGGGCTGCTCGTTATTGTTCTTCCCAGCAGGGGGTCTTCGAGAACAATGGGTTTTTCAGGAGAACAAAAGAAAAGCTTGCGGAATGGAATGTTGAGAACAATGGCGCACAGAACGCCACGCATTCTGGAGAACAATGGCAAACAGCGGCACACGTTTTTCTCGATAACAATGACGTCCAGCCGCACATGTAGATTCGCTCTGGAATGTTCTTTTATTTTGAATGAGTTAACCCTTAAAAGTATAAAAGTTGTGTATTTTACGTTTGAACGTAGTGGCGGCGGTCCCCCCCCCCCCCTCCGCGGTTATCTACCGTGGTAGATAATGTAAAAATAATAAGAGAGTAATGTAAAAGAATAGAGTTTAAGAGGTGGTCCGATAATGGAGGTCGTATGAGGAGGAGGATGTAAGAGGAATTACGGTATTGATGTTTGAAAATAATTTGACTGTTTCGTCGCTAACGTAGTAAACTGTAGAATATTATACATGTATAGCTACCAGACAGATTAGCAACAAAATAGTACAAATAATGTATTAATGGTATGTTCGGTTGGAATGGTAACCAAGACTTGGTGGTGATGGATTGTATCATGGGTTAAAAAAGTTAACCCTTTCACCGATGAATATATAGTTCATTTTCATCGATACCATACAGGAAAACTGTTGAATATTTTGAAAATAATTTGACTGCCTGTGTCAGTTGAGGCGGAATGCTATAGTATTCCTCCTCAGTTGATATTGCTGGATGATTATGAGGGCGATGCTAGCGTACTTGTTTACAAGGTATGCATGATGTACGAATATTTTGATAATTTGTTGCTGAATATTTTGATAATTTGAGTGGTAGCTGAATATTTTGATAATTGGTTGCTGAATATTATGATAATCGGTTGCTGAATATTTTGATTGGTTGCTGAATAAATTGATTGGTTGCTGAATATTTTGAAAACGATTTGACTGTGTAAATTTTAATTTCTTATTAGGCGATGTTAGGTAAGAGAGAGGTGATCTTATAACGGAGGTCGAAGGAGGAGGGAGGAATGCTATCTAGGCCAGCAGAATGTGTTCCCCAGTCATTTAATTTTCAAAAATCAGACACGTACACAGTAATTTTTCCTATGCTATTATATAGATAGTGTTATCTATCATATTTATGTCTCTAAAATGGCAGTCATTTAATTATTAAATTTTCAAAAATATGGACAAAATGCATTACTTGTCAATGGCAATGCATTAATCGGCCGCGAACAATAGCGTGCAGATGCCGATTTAGAACAGTAGCGTTGGTATTGATAATAGTAAAATAATAGAGTTTAAGAGGTGGTCTGATAACGGAGGTCGTAGGAGTATGAGGTTGAGGATGTATGAGGAATTACGGTAGGATATTGATGTATATTTTGAAAATAATTTGACTGTTTCGTCGCTAACGTTATTAGTATACAGTAGAATATTTAGAAACTGTCTGTAAGCTGTTAGTAAGCAACAGCTACCAGACAGATTAGTAACAAAATATTAAAAATAAAATGAGAAAATGGATTGAATTTGTACCGTTTATAGGAATATATGTACTGCGGCCGCAAATCCGCAACACGAGCCCGCAAATCCGCAACACGCGCCCGCATGCGGCCGCACATGTACGCATGCATATTGGCGTGTATGCGTGTTCAGGCATGTGCATATAGTTGTTGCCATCCGCAACACGCGCCCGCAAATCCGCAACACATTTTAGCCGAATGTACATTAACATTTACATTTATACTACATCGCTCTGCTACAAAAAAAATGTAAGGCATATCGCGTGAGATGACTAGCGTCCTATCAAAAACTGTCGCATACTGGCCTCCATATAATGACACATACATGCAGGCGAAAATCTTGGCTATGTTCATGGGATAGACGCGATGGATCAGTTTGTTACGCGCATACAAATCTGTGCGCGTTAAAAAAGTATCCAGGGAAATATGTTTTCTCTGACCACCTCGTTATTGTGCATAAAGCATCTATGATTCGCGTTTAATCTTTCAATTTGTATGCAAACGCATTAACCTTCATCTAAAACCCACAAAACTAAGCGGCTTCCTACCAGTAATTTTTTTTTTTTAAAGAGAGCAAAGTACATCTCTATGCAGGTAATATATAGCTAAGCCAAGCGATGTTGTATGCATAATATCTTCTTCTTCTTTTCGATCGCTGGTATCACACTTGGAGAGCCGTTCTCAAGATGAAATCTGTGGTTTTCTGCAGTTCTTCCACAGGCCCATACAGCTTTTCAAGAATAGAGGTTGACAAAGGCCAGATCTCTTCTCTCAGCAGCTGATACGTACTGCAACATCCCATCAACTCGTCTTGTGGAGCCAGGGGACGAGGATGGAGAGCTACTGGCCAACGGAAAGAGAAGACCAAACCCAAAGAGAACCCCAGTATCAACATCATGCATAATATTATATAGATAATAATCATACATCTCGTATTTAAGGAGTGGTCTTTAAAGCGTCAGTCATTTAATTATTAAATTTTAAAAATGGTTATAAAAATAGTGGGAACAATGCCCACCGTCGTCATCGTTGACGAATAATGACGAGCACCCTTGTATCGTTTAACGTATTAGGTGGTCGATGCGGTCCCTCGTGGTTGTAGTAAAAAGTATTTTGAAACTAAGCGGAATCGTGGTTTCCTATGTCAAATTGTCGCATTGAACAGCATTTTTTTAAGAGTTTGTGCGCACGAAGGCGCTAGTGCGAATTGTAGCTTCCTATGTCAAATTAGTATCAAAACTATTCGCTTAAACTACCAATGCGCCATGATTTAGGTTTGAAAAATCAGAAAATAACATCACTGGAATGAGTGTAGGGGTGGTCGCATAACTGAGGTCGAACGAGTTAGGAGGAGGAGGGATGAGGTATGCTAGCGCGGTGCTGCCTGGCACGCGGGATGAGGTATACTAGCATACATGTTTACAAGGCCGACAATGCGCGTTGTACGAATATTTTGAAAATAATTTGACTGAGGTGTTAGCAACAACTTTCTATCAAATCATTTCCATGATATTTAGTGAATATTTTGAAAATAATTTGACTGTCTGCATCAACTTTTGCTCAAATCGTTTCCAAAATATTTTGCTAGGAAGTAGATCCCTGGAATGTCTGAAACACCTCGCCAGTCAGCCAGTTAAAGGTAATAAAACTAGGAAAAATTACCATGTCCGGGTACACACAGTATGAATGCATTATGAGTACCTAGTCAATGAGACCCCGACAACAAAAATAATATAGTTGGCTAACCATTGTTTGGACATTGCGGCCGCAACCACCTACTACCAATACCGACCATCATCACCATCACCACCACCATCACCATCACCATCATCACCATCCCTCCATCACCACCAGCACCACCACCCACTAAGCACCAACACCCACCACCAAGCATTAACCCCACCCCATCATCCACCACAACACCTATTTTCATCAACCGCCAACCCCACCACCACCACCACCACCACCAACAGCATCAGCACTCCGATTTGTATATCGAGGGATGTGGGGGACCCGGCTGGGAAGCTACAATCATCAAATCAACACACGCATAAAGAACCAATGTTTTATTTGTATCCATATTTTCACATTGAAGTAAATATTACATATGATAAAACGTATGGTTGCAGTAGCATAAACAAATAGTCAATGTTCTGGAGATTCATTTATCGATGACTGATTCCTTATGGATCAGATCTATCGCCGACAGAATCATCATCATTATCCTCAGCATCTAGATGGTTCCTTATGTACTTCTTGGTCAGAAACTTTCTTTTTCGAAAAGCTGAGAAGACTGCTTCATCGTATGCGTACCCCTCGTCGATAAAATCTTTAATTTCCTGACGAATTATTTTAATGAGCGTAGAGTTCTGTAATCGTCTCGACTGGTGCATTATGTCTATACACTTTGTAACTAAAGCATCAGCATATACGGAAATAGGCACATTGCCTACACCATGCGGGTCTGTGTCCACTTCGCCATCCTCATCTTCCAAACCTGATTGTTCAGCGTCTAAGACCTGCTTAATATTTTGGAATATGGTGAATAGCTCCTCATTGCCTATGTCTTCTTTTTCATCTTCACCTTCATCTTCACTCTCAGTCTCCGCTGAGTCATTACCGGATTCACTCTCCGACTCCGCTGGCGCATCATCTTCACTCTTCATCTCTGTCATTTCTTCATCTTCACTGTCTAGATTTTCGCTATCTTCATCATTATGGAATCGGATCTTATGCTGCTTCAGGTCATTTGACCTATTAAAAGTTGAACCACATTCAAAACATTTATGTCTCGGCATATTGATTATAGGATAAATCTAGCAAGTATTAAAGTTACAAGGTTCTTCAAAGAAATGTCACTGCCTTCCTACTCTGCAGTTACATGTCCAACCACTTTGCGATGTTTAAACTGGAATGAGAAAAGGGATTGAAATTGTACCATTTATAGGATTATATGTACTGCGGCCGCAAATCCGCAATATGCACCCGCAAATCCGCAACACGCGCCCGCAATCCACATCATGCGCCTGCAATCCTCAACATACACCCGCAAATCCGCAAATGCGGACCGCATGTGGACGCACATGTATGCATGCATTTTGGCATGTATGCATGTTCAGGCATGTACATACACTTGGTGCCATCCGCAACACACACCCGCACATCCGCATCATGCGCCCGCAAATCCGCAACATACACCCACAAATCCGCATCATGGGCCCCGCAATCCGCAACATACACCTGCAATCCGCATCATGCACCCGCAAGCTGCAACATACGCCCGCAAATCCGCAAATGCGGCCCGCATGCGGCCGCACATGTATGCATGCATTTTGGTGTGTATGCATGTTCAGACATGTGCATACATACACTTGGTGCCATCCGCAACACACACCCGCAAATCCGCATCATGCGCCCGCAAATCCGCAACATACGCCCGGAAATCCGCATCATTCACCCGCAATCCGCAACATATGCCCACAAATCCGCATCATGCACCCTCAATCCGCAACATACGCCCGCAAATTCACAACATGCGGTCCGCATGCGTTCGCACATGTATGCATGCATTTTGGCGTGTATACGTGTTCAGGCATGTACATACACTTGGTGCCATCCGCAACATACACCCGCAAATCCGCATCATGCGCCCACAATCCGCAACATACGCCCGCAAATTCACAACATGCGGACCGCATGCATTCGCACATGTACGTATACATTTTAGCCAGCAGAGCCAGTCATTCCGATGAAAATTTTTCAAAAAGTCTTCTGGCGCACGCATGCGCACAAGGGCGCACACCGCGGCATGCACGCACGCACAAGGGTACAATGTATAACTAGCAGTATTGCGTATTAGCACGTGTTCACACGAGCGTGACCTATATTAAACCCTCATGACATACCCTCTCCAACCTATATACCATTTTTCAAACACCGCGCTCTCACACATTACGACCACAATGTCTAGACAAATGGATAGCTGTCAGAGTCAGTCATTCGGATGATAAATTTTCAAAGATAGTCTTCTCTAGGGCTGCAAGTATGAATATGAAGAAATTCGCTATGGGTTGTCGGGTGGGTGGGTGTTGTAGGTCGTAGTGTTGCACGCACGCACCTACGCACAATGTATAACTACCAGTATCGTGTATTAGCATGTGTGCATACGAGCGAGACCTTTATTAAATCCTCATGACCCTCTCCAACCTATATGCCATTTTTTCAAACACAGAGCTCTCACACATTCTGACCACAATGTCTAGATAAATGGATAGCTGTCAGAGTCAGTCATTCCGGTGATAAATTTTCAAAAATCGTCTTCTCTAAGGATGCAAGTATGAATATGAAGAAATTTGCTATGGGTTGGCGGGTGCGTGGGTGGTGGTGGGGTTAATGCATGGTGTTGGGTGTAGGTCGTAGTGGTGGTGGTGGTGGGTGTTGGTGATGATGAAGGTGGTTGGTGGGGGAGGGGGGGAGTGTTTGGCGGCGCAATGACTAGACAAATGGATAGCCTGCAGTGCCAGTCATTCCAATGATAAATTTTCAAAAATAGTCTTCTCTTGTACCACAAATATGAATATGAAGAAAATTGACATTTTCTTGAAGAAATTCGAGGGTTAAAAGGGTTAATAGTGTCCATATAATTACGTAACACGAGGTGGTCGCTTAGGGCAGGACTGAATTATACAGTAAAAAACATGGTTATAATGTATCACTGCTCTGTAGCCACAAGGATATATTTATATTTGTAGTAAACGGCCATCTATGATTATGCTACTACGCTCAAAATGTTGCTCTTAATTGTCGTATCTTTAAGCGTCGGTAAACAGCAATAGCCGGTGAGCGGGCGTTATTATCGATTTTTACAAACTCTCGGCGAGGACATTGTAATATCCAATGCTTAGAATGAGACGTGAGGTACATTCTTATAATATTAACACGTGCCGTGTTTGTAACTCGATTAAGGACCGATCCCACGGCTATTCAAAACGTATGGTTAAATCATACGCAACAAATAATCTTTTTAGCATAAGTACGCTCGACATACAATTCTATAAACGGAACCCTCAGAGATATAATGACCACATTTTAACCATCGTATCTAAAACGATTGACGTTAATGCAAAATATTTTAAAAACAATTTGTGCGTAATGACGGTTAAAAGTCAATCAAAATATTCAACAAAAAATAGTTTTACTAATAACGTTAACGACGTCAAATTAATTTCAAAATATTCAACAGTTTTCCTGTATGGTATCGATGAAAATGAACTATATATTCATCGGTGAAAGGGTTAACTTTTTTAACCCATGATACAATCCATCACCACCAAGTCTTGGTTACCATTCCAACCGAACATACCAGTAATACATTATTTTTAATATTTTGTTGCTAATCTGTCTGGTAGCTGTTGCTAACTAACAGCTTACAGACAGTCTCTAAATATTCTACAGTTTACTAATGATGTTAGCGACGAAACAGTCAAATTATTTTCAAACATCAATACCGTAATTCCTCTTACATCCTCCTCCTCATAGGACCTCCATTATCGGACCACCTCTTAAACTCTATTCTTTTACATTACTCTCTTATTATTTTTACATTATCTACCACGGTAGATAACCGCGGAGGGGGGACCGCCGCCACTACGTTCAAACGTAAAATACACAACTTTTATATTTTTAAGGGTTAACTCATTCAAAATAATAGAACATTCCAGAGCGAATCTACATGTGCGGCTGGACGTCATTGTTATCGAGAAAAACGTGTGCCGCTGTTCGCCATTGTTCTCCAGAATGCGTGGCGTTCTGTGCGCCATTGTTCTCAACATTCCATTCCACAAGCTTTTCCATTGTTCTCGAAGACCCCCTGCTGGGAAGAACAATAACGAGCAGCCCCACCCTTAACTACTGTAGTAGTAGTAGTAGTAGTAGTCAATCATAGCACATGCTGTCTTTTGGCTCTGCTAATTACGTCGATTTTAGACAGTTTCTACTACTCACCCATGCTTATTTTTTGTCCTGTTGTTGTATAAGTGCTTATACGTTAGTTTAGTTATATTTAATTTTGCAAGTTTTTTTGTGGGAGGTCGTTTTTTTCGACGAAAGTTTCCAGGCTGCAGTAATTTATTTATCACTGCTGTGGCCATTTCAGCCGGCCTCCTCTGTTGTGTATTGCTTTTTCTGTCCTATTGTTGTTGGGATTTTTCCCATTTCACGGTCCGTTATACTAGCGCTTTTATTGTTGGCTGACTTTATATTCTGGCTGTCCGTGCTGGATTTTCAGTCGTAGAGAGAGTCGCTACATTCTCGGCTTACTGTTGAGCTAGAGCGCCGCTGTATTATCGCCCTATGCGTTAAAGCATGTCTAGCAAATATAAACAGGAATTGAGCCTTAGGGTGACGACTGGCGGGTGGAGTGTGGGGGCCATTGACCTTTATCATGGCCTGAAAGAGGTTGTTGGTTCGGGTCCCAAGGTGTTAAAGGGTCTGCTTAATATAAGCAGGTCAGTGTGGCATGTTACGGTATGCAATGAGGGAATTAAAGAAAAATTATTGGAGGATGGACTGATTGTCAATGGAGAAGTCTGTAAGGTACAGGAAATAGATTCAGATAAACTGCTAATTAAAGTGAAGGCGCCATTAGAAATACCTAATGAACGAATTAGCGCAGAAATGGCCAAATATGGTCTACTAGTTTCAATAGAGAATGAGACGTACCAATTTGACAGATCTCTAGAAAATGGAGTTAGACGAGTGTGGATGAAGGATATTTCAAAACCTCTTCCAAGTACGCTCTCAATTGACAATACGTTCTTTCTGCCGTTATGGTACAGGGGCCAGATCAAGACATGTCGCATTTGTACCAGTACCGACCACCTAGCTAGCGCATGTCCGCATAAGGACAAATGCTTAATTTCTGGGTCAACTGATCATTATAAATGGCGATGTAAGGAAGCAACAAAGAATCAAACTCGAAGTGCTTCAGAACCAAAGAATCACCAGGAGCATGAACCGGCTGCTGTAGCTGCCGTTTACAAAACGGCTACTGCAGCTGATGTTCATAAACCAGCTAATCCTGTGGTAGTAGACATGCCAGATTCTATTGAGGTATTGAGCGAGAACGTGACACAAACTCCTGTACCAATGGCTAAGGATGTTAGTTTAACATCCGAGTCAGAAAGTCTACAACTAGGGCAAACACGATTCAGATCACAGTCCACTGAAAGCGCTGATAATTCAATACTAGATCAGGCCTCTCTGACTGTTACCTTGAAAGGTGTGGAAGGTAAAACAGATATTGCTGTTGGAGCCAGCAAAGAATTAACAAGCACCAGTTCCAGCATTCCTCGCAAGACAGAAAGTAGTCTTAAGCGACAAAAAGATGACTCAAGTTCAGATTTTGATGTTGAAGAAGACCATGTTCATGATATGTCATATGATTATGATGATAGCGTATCTGTTGCTGATTCGGATATATCTGTCAGTACACAGAGTTCTCAAAATGCGGAAATGGTTATGTACCGCTCAGAAACAGGGCAGGTATTGATCCCTTACATAACAAAGAAGGGTGTGCGCTATCGTCAGTTACGCAATGATTCTGATGTATCAAAATATCAGCATCTGACAGTAATTGAATTAAACACCTCAGAATTCAATGAAAAGATTGGTAAATGGGCGAAAAAGAACTTGAGTAAGAAAAACAAATCAAATTAAAATGTCAGTTTTAAATTTATGTTTTTAAATATTTTTAATGTTAATTTGCACATTAAATTGCAGAGGTTTAAATGACGAAACAAAACAATATGTACTATTAGATGAATTAAAGGCAAGAAAAGTTGACATTATTATTCTGCAGGAGACAAAATTACAAGATATAGAGGTTATTGAAAGGTTCAGGTGTTTGACGAATGGAGAACTCTATTACTCTGTTGCCAATGAACCGAGTGCAGGTGTTGCAATTTTGTTTCTCCCAAAATGCCTCAGCTGGATAAATATCATTTCTTCTTCATCTGATAACAATGGGCGGTGGGTTAAAGTTGTAATCGACATAGAAGGGTCAAATTACACTTTAGTTTCAGTCTATGCACCGGCGTTGCATTCTGAAAGATATACATTCTTGTCCAGTATATCACCCATTCTTAATGATAATGCTGACAATATTATCATGGGTGGTGATTTTAACTGTGTTATGGATGGGACGCGAGACAGAAGTTCACTTTCTAGCTATGGTGACACATCGCATCGCAGACTTAAAGCTATATGTGATGCAGAACATTTACTGGATAGTTATCCAATATTAAATCCAGAGGGTCGTGATTTCACATGGTATTCAAATAACGGCCAACTCGCCTCTAGAATAGATCGAATTTATATTCAAAGAACATTGAAAGGAAATCTGGTAACTGCTGGTATGTATCCCATTACGTTCTCTGACCATGACATGTTTTACATCACGCTGGATAATGCCGACTGGGTTAAACGCGGCCCTGGATTTAGGAAAATTAATAATTCGCTGCTAAATGAATCTAAATATCAAACTTGTGTTAAAAGTTTTTGGCAACATAAGCTTCGAAACAAAAATTCCCATGACAATTTAATAACATGGTGGGAAGATGTAAAAGTTGGATTTGCCACATTTCAAAACAATATGCCATTGGGAAAGCGCGAATGATGCGCAAGGAGAAGAAAGCACTTGAGCGTTCTCTGTTTCTCCTAAGTAGGAAGGTTGTGAATGTTGATAGTCAGCATAGTGAACGGCTAAGCGATATAAAATCAAAGCTTACGCAAATAGATAGATATAGGGCTGAAGGTGCAATAACTAGGAGCAGAACACAAATGTATATCGAAGGAGAGAAACCAACTAAATACTTTTATGGGCTCGAAAAATCTAGAGGAGTTGAGAAATTAATTAGGAGTTTAAATAACAACGACAACGGCAACAACGACGGCGGCAAAAACGGCAACAACAACAACAACAACAACAACAACAACAACAACAACAACAACCAAAATTGCTCTACGCAAAAGGAAATTATGGAAACGGTAGAAACATTTTATCAGATGTTATATAAATCTGATAATAGTAATGATATAAAGTCATCTGAGATGCTAGCCAATGTCAAAAATGCATTCTCAAAATCAAGCACGGAATTCTGTGAGCTCCCATTAACACTAGCTGATCTGACCACTTCTCTAAAACATATGAAGGGTGGCAAAGCTCCAGGAGGTGATGGACTTAGCGTGGAATTCTACCAGACATTTTGGCATCTCATTGGGCCAGAGTTTATTCAAGTAATAAATAAAATTTTCTCACATGGTAGACTCCCTTCTACCATGTCGCAAGCATATGTTCAACTTATATTCAAGAAAGGGAATCGACAGAGCCTAGAAAATTACAGACCCATCTCGCTCCTCTGTGTCGATTATAAGATTATTTCGAAAGCGCTTGCTAAAAAACTTGCTCGTGTTCTGTATGAAGTTATCCATACCGATCAATCTTGCTCTATTCCAGGCCGCTCTATCTTGACCAATACATTTTTAATTAGAGACATTATACATTTGGTTGAGAAAGGTAATGCCCTAGGAGCCATTATAGGTTTAGACATCGAAAAGGCGTTTGATCGATTAGAATGGGAGTTTATGTTTAAATCACTCAGTCACATTGGTTTGGGCCCAAATTTCATAAAATGGATCCGAATTCTCTATGGCAATATTAGCAGCAGATACCTCGTAAACAATTTTTAAAAGTCAGCCCATTATTTTAGAGCGTGGTGTGCGTCAAGTGTGTTCATTGTCTCCCGTGTTATTCGTCATAGCAATGGAGGCATTAGGAGCAGCCCTCAGGGAGGACCTACTTTTTCATGGTATAGATATTCATGGTGTAGATCGGCCCATAAAGGTGTCTCAATATTCCGATGACACAACTGTCTTTGCGGGCACCAATGCTGATTTTAAAAGGCTTGACACGATTTTATTGGATTTTCACATGGCCTCTGGCCTGAAGATAAACAAAGCTAAATCAGTTGGATTATTTCTGGGTCAGTGGAAGAGTAGGTGTGATAAGCCACTGGACATCCGATGGACAAATGAATCAATTAAAATTCTAGGTATTCACTTCAGTAGAGAGGGTGAAGAGAACCTTAGCTGGGAAGAGAGAATAGTTAAATGAAGAAAACCTGTAATGCGTGGAAGCATCGGCATTTAATTATTTTCGGCAGAACCTTGGTTATAAATACCTTAATACTTTCAAAGTTATGGTATACAGCCCCTGTTATATATATGCCCAAACATGTCGAATGTGAAATAAATAGAATGGTCCGAGAATGTTTATGGGAAGGTAAGGCATGTCTTGTATCACAGGATATTTGCATGAATGATTTAATTCATGGCGGGCTTAATCTTGTAGATGGTAGAATGAAGAGCATGTCATTGCGTTTCAAATTTTTTAATGCATTGCTTCTTTCTGATATTCAGTGGGCAAATGTATCAAGGTCGTTAATAGAAAGCTTCATAAAGCCTTTCTCAACCAAAAGCTTGTTTTGTGCCAAAAATCCTCCCCCGAATTATACGCGAGTTCCTCCGCATTTTCTCGAGCTAAAAACTGGTTTTGATGCGTTTATTAAAGTTGACGATGTACCACTATACTGGGAAAATGTTTTACAATTGGAGCTATGGGGCAATAATCACATCACTCATCAAGGCAAAGCTATGTACTATCCATCAATGGCAGGGAAAGGCATTAAATATGTATGTGACATTGTTGACCCTATTCGGAGGGAATGGAAATCATTGGCTGAGATTTGCTATGTTACTGCTCTTCGATCAATAGATGCTACGCGTCTGTTAGCTCGCATACAAGAAGCTATACCGAAAGCTTGGTTCTCTCTATACAGTGCCGATCTTACTGATGAAGAAGCTGAACTAAAATTCATCAGTAATGATAAGGAATTTTCCTGCAGAATGGCAGTAAGCAGCTGGTATAAGCTCCTTAGGGAACTACATGCTATACCTCCAAGAGCTATTTATGCATGGGAGCAGCATGGTTATAATATTCCGAACTGGGAGATAATATGGAAAAACATACATTTACCGAATATTCCCAATCAGGCAAGAGATATAGTTTGGAAACTAATACACAGAAAACTCTGGGTTAAACATCTCATGACAAAAGCAAAACTGTGTGCTGAAGATGATAATAAGTGCGTTTTCTGTGTAAGCTCTGAGGAAACATTGGTACATCTATTCGTTGAATGCCATGTTGTAGTTCAGTTCTGGGTATATGTAAGTAGGATTTTATCAGATCTCGGTGTTCCTACATCGGACATAACACAACACAATATTT